>JAHBCN010017936.1:0-17768 GCA_019359885.1 Listronotus oregonensis
AAAAGGTAATCGATTCCAGCCTTCGGATTCTTAAAAAGGAATCGATTCCAAAAGGATTCGATTCTTACCCAGCTCTGCAGCTACATTACTTTTAGATTTTTTTTGAGCTCAAAAGTATTTTTTTAGCGCATTAAATAAACACTAGTGTGTCTCTACCCTTATAGGTATTGGCACTGTTAATGTTTACCTTACATAATTTGTTCACTAAAGTGAAGTGTTTTTAAAGGTCAATGGCGTAGGTTAGTTCAATTTATATACCGTTTATTTTTATTCACTTTTTGGCAGTAAATCAGATCTTTATCATCAGTTTAAATTTACTTCTGTTATGTTTATAATCATTTTTGTTTCATTAAGAATTTATAATTGTAAACAAATTTTTTTTTGAACTTTGAGCATAATTTGGTTTTCAAAAATATGTGCATACTTTTGCCGAAAATAAATCGCTTGTTTACAGTTTACCCAAAAAACTGGACCTTTAAACTTTGTGTTTAATTAGAAATCTTTTGCCAAATTTGTTTTTAGAAGTACAAACGCCTTTTAGACTTTGAAACATTAGTGCTCTTTGCCAATTGGCTTTTAGAAATATATAGAACAGGGAGATACATCATATCCGAAATTTCTTTCGTTATGTGATATTTGCAACCCTGAGAATAGGTACTTTAAAATCTCTTAGGATCATAGATAACGATGTATTGTTTCAGTTTCGACATCTTCTATTCGACATGTTTGCAAGTGAGTAGGATCCCTTGGAGAAATAAATTTTGGTTTGTTATTGTTGTAGGTAGGTAGGAAGGTTTAAAGTGAGTGGACTTTTTACGCCCTCCACTGCGACCTCTCGGTTTATTGTGGCTCACACCTTTTTATGTTTTTCCCAATAGGATCGGACTTCTAATGAATCCGATACCAGATTGGGGGAAGTTCTTTCATCTCCTCTTCTCGTGTCGCTACCGGACACACACAATTGTTCTGATTTTTCTGGGTCCCCGTCTCCTGGAGTGTTGGCAACGACGATTAGATTCATACCCCCTCCCCGGTCTAGTAACGTGGGGAACTACCAGGTCCTTGTTACAGGAACCAGATGTTGTTTCTAAGGCCCATCTCCCGGGCCCTTTCCCTATGAAAATGGTCCCATTCGCTTTTTATTTAAAGAAAGGGAACCCCTTTTTTTCCCATAAAAGGCGTTCTGTCCGCCTTCTGTTTGAAATTCGGGAACCCTTCCTAAGTACCTGTTTGTTTCGGATACCCTTTCCCGTGAAACAGGTGCCGGGTTCAGGGGATCTTTCAAAACCTTTCCCTTTTCCTTTCAAATAGCTTTATTCATTAATAAATATTTACAATACTTCTTAACCTACTAACATCTACTATATACTATATTTACTCATAAATATGTACAACGAAAATTAAAAAAAGTGACCGCGTTCCCTTTCCCCAGGCTTTGCGAGTTGAAAGAAACCGGGGGGGGGTTGGGGCTGAGGGTCCCCGGAGGGGGGTAAGTATTGGCCCGGGAAGTTGCGTTTTCCGATTAGCACTCTTTCAAACACTGCTAGACACTTGTTCTACTTAAAAGTTTGGTTTGATGGGGTTATTTGAGTTACTATTTGCATATTATTTTTTATAATTCGCTGGAAAAAGTTTAAAAAAACCAGCTTAATTTACATCGGTACAAGTAGCAGCAACGTCAGGTAAAAGGTTTTTAAACATCGCTCGGTCTGTTTGTTATGTCTGGTACTTTGCATTTATTCTCACATATTTTTAAAGATTCACTCGCTCATTCATTCTATTCACTTCTTCATTCTTTTTACTCGTTCTTGTTATGTACGTGTTTGTTTTGTAAGTGCGTCTTGGTTTTTGTCTGTGTTTCAGTATCGGATGGGTTTAGGGGTTGGGTGTGAAAATAAGAAGGATTACTCATCATCCCCGAATAAAATGGTAGTCTTTTTATAGTGGTTTGTGTGTTATGTCATCGTGATGTCTGAGCCGCGTCAGGTCTCGTGTAAGGAAAATTTTGGCGGCATTGTTTTATAAAATTTGTCTGAAAATATATATATATATATATATATATATATATATATATATATTTTATATTATTATATATATATATTTCATTTTTGGCGTGTCAGTTAAGTGTGAAGTTCATCTATCCCTTGCGTAACCCCGGGGGGTTACGCAGCAAAACTTTTTTGATATCTCTGTAGTCTTGACATTTGGCTATTTGATATGCTGCACCACCAGCAATGACCGGGTGATTGGTAGAGAGGCGAAAAATGAAAACCCCAAAATTTAATTTTTAATTATGAATCGAAAAACCAAGAATTTTTTTTTTCAAAATTTTTCCCTTTGTTTCCAAGAATTTCACTATAAAGTTTTGGAAAAAAAAATTAAATCACATTGTGGGTGTCGCTAATTTTAGTTGGCGCTTTCAAACTATTATCATATGAAATCAAATTTTACTTTTCAAAAATTGTACTTTTAGCACTGCAATAATTTTTCTACCCATAACATAAAAATATACAGTATCACCGTATTTTTTTTAGTGAACTCCATTCTTTTTATTTTTTCGATAACAGATTGACAAGGGTCCTTTTTTTAAAAAAGGTCAAACTTGATTTTATGTGACGTAATAGTTTGAAAGCGCCAACTAGGTTAACGACACCCACAATGTGTTTTAAATTTTTTTTTGCCAAAACTTTAATAAAATTTTTAAACAAGGAAAAGAAAAAACGGTTTTCATTTAAAAAAAAATTAATTTGTTTTACCCAACCCCCAATTACCTTATATCAAAAATGATAAAAGTACAAACGTTTGTGTGCTAGTTATTTAATTCTTTGTACATCAAGCAATACATATTAGAAATAATAAAGTACAACATGTTTGTATGCCAATGAAATTTAATTTTTTATGGAGCTATACATTACATTGTTATTGTACCTAAAAAATCTTATATATTTGGTAATCAGCGTTGCCAACTTACCGGGTTTTTTGAATATTTAATGCTCAACATTCAGAAGGGTCACAAATTGAAAATCCCTCCTTGACGGGCTTTAACGGGATCATAGCTCCCTCTACGACGGGAGCTGATATTAAATATTGGTAACGCTGTTAGTAATACTGTTGTCTATATTATAGGTATTACATTTTATTTTATTACATTATTTCGCTAAAGATTCTAAGTTTTCTCTTCGGCAGGAATTTTTTAAAGCAGTAATTTATACTTCATACAAGCCTTCGTAGGTTATTATAAAGATAAAAAATCGGCTGTTGTAGGTTGTAGTTATTATTCACAAAAAATGATTTTTTTCTTAATGTGATAGCGACCTTAAATTCACTATTTGCTTAACTAACAATATTTGCGTATCTAACAAATAAAAACCGAAATAAAAGGTTAAGGTCTAAATAACTGATATATGGAACGCAAACAAGATTTATTTTTATTTTTGCGTGGAGTGTGTACTTAACAATTAATTAGAGCAAAGCTATATTATAGTAATTTAATTGCTTCGAATGTATCAATTTGAGGTCGGATAATATCCTGATTGGGAAGACATTTATATGCATAGTTATTTTGCGAATAATATACAGGGTGGTTAGTTCAATAAATGCATTTTGCAATTGCTTATTATAAGAACTGGAAACGGGTTTTTCGGGATCCGAATTTAATTCTGGCATTAAATTACCCCCGGGCGCTCGGGGGGGCCGGGGGAAATTGGGGGGAAAAAATTGGGGCTATGAAAATTAGCCAAAAAACGTTACTGGGGGGGTTTGAGAATGCGAATTTAACTGGCATTAAATTTCCCGGGGGCCAATTTTCTGGATTAGAATTACCCGAGGGCCCGGGGTGCCTGGGGGGGGGAAGGGGGAAAAAACCCCGGGCTTAATCAGCCACCGGGGTTTTCAAGAATGCCTCAATTTTTCCATTAGAACCCGAGGGTCGGGCGCCTCGGGTATTTTTTTTTTCCATTATTGCCCTCGAAAACCCCCCCCCGAGAATTCTAAGCCAATTTTTCACCCCCCAAAAACCCAGAACGTTTTTGGGGATTTTTTGGACAAATTTTAACAGGGGGAAAGAACCATAAATTTCACCGAAGAAGGAAAAATCCTAACAGTATTTTTTTTTTTTTTTTTTTTTTTTTTTTTAAAAAAAAAAAAAAAAAAAAAAAAAAAAAAAAAAAAATTTGATACCACTTTTTCGCAATTAAAAAATAGATTTCTGAGTTTTAAAAACATCGTGACTAAATTTTAATTTTTTGAACCTTTTCATTTAGTGTCCCTAAGTGACTGTGAGCTTTACAAGCAAACCACAATACTACAAGAAAAATATGTTAATAATTTAACTGAAAAATTTGCAAAAGAAATGTTAAATTTCCACCGTGCTTTTAAAGCAAATTTAAAAAATGTAGATAGAGTTATTGAAGTGATTGATTTATTTTTTTGTAAACATCAAACCACTGTCTAAAATTTTTTCGACGTGTGGACTGAACTCTTACTGGTATTAACACTTCCCTTTAAGTCAGCTTCTGCAAAAAGATCGTTTTCGAAGCTCAAACTCATAAAAAACTAGAAGAACCATTAGCCAGACAAGGCTAAATAGCCAAGCAATATTAGGTATAAAAAATAAGTTTTCCCAAAATATTACCTTTGATCAAATCCATCAATTTGCTTCGATTAAAAATCGAAAAAAAACGCTATAATGTTTTATTAGGTTTAATGATTTTTAGTTTAAGTTTAAGTAATATTGGTTAATAATTAAATGTGTTACAGCCGTTACCGTACCGGTTATATATTTTATTTTGCTGTGAATAAAAAGTATACGTTTAATATTATGTTGTATTATTTTTTTATTAACTTAGAGGTACCTATTACTCAAAATATAAGTTGATATTAGTTCCGTATTATACCGGACTACTATGATATTATTTTTGACTTAATATTGACATTAAACACCGTTAAAAAGCTTAAAAAAGGGGCGTGGCATCCAAAAAATTCGGGGCTCTGCTTCATTGTTAATGGTTTGCTCAACGGCGCCGATTTTCCTAGCTACGCCACTGAATAATAAGGTCAGTGTTGGTTTGTGTTTTTAAAGTTTTTGGACCTCTCAAGTGCCGAAAATGTTAAATGGTTCTCTGTACGCCTCTCCCTAAAATTCTTACAACAATTAAGCATTAAGGTTTTTAAAAAGATGGATTTTCCTTATTGTGCTTTAAGTCTTTGCAAAATATCACTTTGGTTTGGCACCCTACTCTTATGTGTTACGAAACAAAAACTGCCCGATTTGTCATTTTGACAATTATAAAATGAAAACAACTGACGTTACTATAACATTATGCACGCCTTCTAAATACCCAATTGTCACTATGTCAGGAAGAACTTGTGGTTAGGGTGATTCGTTTAGTTCTAAGAATAAATATCTGGGTCATATTTAAACGTCCCTTATAAAAGCGAGGCGGCTATCCAGCCCCTAAATATGAACACTCTTTACATTCAGATACCTGGTTTCACTCTGTAATTAGTGTAAATGATACATAACTGTATTGCAGGCCAAGGTATAATTATTTGGGCTCGCGAAAAGGCAATAACCTTATTCTTTTGCACTCGTTACATTAAGCGTCAAGGTATGTATTATGTGTAATTTCTTTTTGAAAATAATAAAGAAACACAACGTATTAACTATTACTAAAACATCATTTTACAGTAATAAAAAGTAAAAGAACCATTTAATTTTAAACAAAAAAAAATTTAATCTTGTCATATAACTAACTTGAAACAAATTCAATAAATCAAAAACAACTTATTTTTTAGGATCTTAAGTCGCGTTCTTTGCTATGAAAAAAATATAAATACAGTGATCAAATTTTGGCGACATACCGCGTTGAACACTGTTAGGACAGTTAACATACCGGTGTATTTTCGCGAGAAGCGGTAACGTAGGGGAAGGTGTTCTGACGTCAGTATCTACGTCATTACTTTGTACCCAGTTTCTGCCGCTGTCGCCACTAGTCAGGAGGAGCGTTAATAATGGTTATCTCAAGTTTTAATTTAAAATAATGAAGGATTCGCGGCTTTTCTATTGTTTTGGTTCTTGTGATGTTTTTTTGCTATGGTTTAACAACTATTTGGATTGCAGATTTTTTGGTATATTAGTTAATTCCCAAATGGATAAATTGGTGCAATTATTTTTAAATCATAAAGGAAAAATTTACTTGTTATAGTTGACTTGGAAACAGCTAATATCTTATTAAATAAAATATTTGGTTTATTTTTCGACTTATTTCTTAACTCTTCAAAGACCTTACATTTAAATTTAAACTTAAAAGTGTATTAAACGATTAGTATGTAAGTTGACATACGTAAACCGTTTCGTTTTTGCGAGAATAGGCGGGTTAAACACGGTTAGAATGGTGGGGGAAAGAACTGCTATCAACCAGTAGTTAAAAACGGTAAGTCGCGAAAAAATCCTTAGTGTGTCAGGGCCGCTGCCAGAAAAAAATGTGGGTCAAAAAGTTTAAGTCAATTTACTAACACACATACACATAACAAAATTAATTACATTAAAAACACAAATAAAAATACAACAACTTTAATTATTAAATAATAATCATACTTATTTAAATTCCTAGGTTTTAGCCGGGAATTCTTTTATTTTAAGTAATTTTTAAAAACCCAGGGGTGTCGACGGGTCCCCCTGATCCTCCTTGCCGGCGGCCCTGCAGTGTGTCCCAAATTTGAGATATGACGTTATCAATGATTTTTTTATGTGGGCCATTTCTCACTAACACAGCAAAAATTAAAAAAAAATAAATAAATAAGTACACATGTTAAGCTTGTTGCGTTTTTTATGAACTATATTGAATTTAATTTTGACCTGGGCGCGCAAATTTCTTAATTTATTCAAAATATCTAAAAAAGTACTTTTTTCGCCTTTTGTACAGTAATGCACTACATTACGGACCTCAAAATCATACAGTAATAGACCATTTTACAGCATAGCAACCATTACTTTATAAAAACACAACTTAACAAGAAAGAAAAACGTTTATTTTAAACAGTGTGACTATACATATTTAAAGAACAATTGTGTAAGATAGAAAAGGTTATAAATTTTTACTCCGCTGTATCAACCAATTGTTGCTGAACATTTTTTTCATTTATCACAATTACTACAGTAACTACTTGGGTTAGTCCCAGTTGGACATTGTTAAATATCCTTTTTGGGAATTTTTATTTTATTACCCATGCTTTCCTTAAACGTATCCTTCAGCTACGTTTGTGGATTGCCATCCCCCATGCCGTTTGAGAACCTGAATATCAGCGTCACTGTCCGCAAAAAGTAGCAGTTGTTCTTCTTAAACAATGACCCGTGTAACTTAAAACATCAGGAAATTTTAAATATTGCCAATTTTGTAAGATTTTGCAAATGTATTATGCCAATTGGCTGTACTGTACATTTTCCATAACCAGGAAAAATTGATTATTGGGTTACTGTTTTTGGGGCTTAATAATAAATATTTGTGGTAAATTTCATACCCATTATTGCAGTTTAAGCCCACAGTAAATACACGTTCTTTCTTTGTTTTGATATGCGTAACTTCAACCAACATTATTCCGATATCTTTTATATCTTCAGTTTTAAAAAGCATAATTCTCCCAAACAACACCATTTAGACCAAAAATTAATACTACTTTCATTAACAGAAACTTATCGTCTGGAGCTTTATTCAAAAGTTGTGACATTTTCCATTGTCAAAATTTTGATTTTTAGGTTCATATTTGTCATTTTGGCGTTTTAAGTAAGCTATTATCTTTTTATATTGTGAAATATCCGTATTTTTATTATTCTGTATGGTGCTTTTGATCATAGAGTATGTAGCCCATAAACTAGATGCTTTAAGGACTTTTGCAGTCACTAGAACCTCTTTGAAAAAATTAAAACTTCATAAAAATGAATTACTCAATTAGGCAATCTTTAAAAGTTACAAGTGACTCTACTTATATTTAAATTCTGTGAACATTGGTAATACTGTTGAACGAATTAAATCTTTATGAAAATGAATTAGTCAATTAGGTAATCTTTAAAAATTGCTGAAGCACATATCTTTAATAATCTAATGGAATTAATGTTTTATTAAACATTTTCGCCAATTACTCCATGGCCTTGTTCAACTTTACCAATGTTTATTTCAATTTGCATTAATAAATTCTTTACCAACAGCTGACGTTTTTATTAGACGGTGTAATATACAGTGCTTTCATTTCAAAACGAACCCCCCTTTAAATTCTTTAAAAAAAACACTCACCAAAAAAACAAAGAAACACGTCGATTTAGATATAAAGGGAAGTTTAATTTCGTATTTGATAAAATTTTATCGGTCACCTCCTAACCTCCAGTTAACCTCACTTTGATATGTCAAATAGCAACCCCCATATGTGACACATCATTGTAAGCGGCATGAAATTTGCTATCCAACAGTACTAAGAAATTTAAATCGATGGACGTAAAGCGACTTAGAAGTAAAAATGTGTGTTAATTAGTTTATCGTGTTCAAATAATTTATTTTATCAAATGCTCAAAATGTGCGCCGTTATTGGCGAGACAAGCTTGTTTTGAAATTCCTCAGAATATTTTAGTGTGCATTCATTCCAATTATTATTTTTGTGTTACCTGCTACACAAAACACTGCAATAGCACAAGTTTTTAAGACGTTTAGGAACCAGTTAAATTTACTGTTAGGATTGTCATTTTGACATCGTTAGTTTTTAAAAAAAAGAATCTTGATTTTAAAAAGTGTATACTCTAGCAAGAGAATAGAAATATTTTCCTATATGGGCTGAAGATCGATGCGCGTAGAACCGCCAGAGTATTCAATGAGAGGCATCAAAATAAAAACGTGGGGCATAAATATGTAATGGAATTGGTGCGTAAGTTTGAAGAAACTGGATCTGATGCAACAAGAAAAATACTAATGAAAGGGTTTTAGACGAAGCACGCCAGGTTGAGGTACTAGGACAGTTCCAAAAAGATCCGACGTTTCTATTCCAAAAGTTTCAAGCTGACCAATATTTTTACGGGTTCCGTGCAAAATTTTTTAAAAGAATAAGTTTTTTTCCCCTTTTAAATACAAATTCTTCGAACTCACGAAGACGATTATGATAGAAGAATAAATTTTGCGAATCAATGTCCAAACGAATTGACGAAGACCCTCATTTGATCAAAAATATCTGCTTTTCCCGACGAATCAACTTTCTTCTTAAATGGAATTCTTAATAGACATAACTGCAGATATTGGGATAATGAAAATCCGCACATATTTCAGGAAGGACATACTCAATTTCCAGAAGATCAAAGTTTGGGCAGGTATTTATGGAAACGAAATTATCGGGCCATTCTTTCTGGAAGAAAATTTAACTGAGCACCCTTTATCTGAACCTTTTGGAAAATGCGATATACCCTTCTATCGTCCAATCTTTGGAAAATCAGGTGGATGAAAATGGTGCTATGGAACTTTGTGAAAATAATTTGCATTTCCAGCAAGGGTGGAGCCCCTCCCCACTATGCTTTAGCAGTTCGAGATGGGTCAATGAACAGTTTCCAGGCACATGGATAGGCAGACAGGTGCCATCGAATGGCCAGCACGGTCTCAGACCCCCCTCCTCTAGACTTTTTTTCTGGGGGTTTTTTAAAAAGTAAAGTGTACAAAAAGCCACCTGCAAATATTCAAAAACTTAAATGTAGAATTACACTAGAATGCAGAGGTATTACCAGACAAACTTTCGCCAACGTTCGCGAAGAATTTCAAAACAGACTTTATTATTGTCTCGCCAATAACGGCGCACATTTTGAGCATTTGATAAAATAAATTATTTGAACACGATAAACTAATTAACACACATTTTTACTTCTGTTTCACGTCCATCGATTTAAAGTTTCTTAACTGTTGGATAGCAAATTTCATGCCGCTTACAATGATGTGTCACACTATGGGGGTTGCCATTTGACATATCAAAGTGAGGTTAACTGGAGGTTAGAGGTAGATAAAATTTTATCAAATACGAAATTAAACTTCCCCCTGTATATCTAAATCGACGTGTTTCTTTGTTTTTTTGGTGAGTGTTTTTTTTAAAGATATTTAGGGTGGTTCGTTTTGAAATGAAAGCACTGTACATGTATGTATGTATGTCATAAAATAAAAAATATAAATTGAAAAATTAAAACTCATATTTACCATCGTGTATCCCATTAAAAATAAATACATTTTTTAATAAAATTTTAATTCTTCTGACCTATTTACTACATAACAAAAAATGCTGGAATTATGCAACAAAAATTAATATTAATTTATTATTGAGAAATCGATCAATCCGATTGATTATTTTCTACAATTTAACAACACATTAATGACTAGTAATTACGCCAAAACTATTTTTTTTTATTTAATAGTCAAGTGAAGAGATTTGACGTATTTTTGTGTGATCAAAACGGGAAACCCCTGATTTCTATGAAGTTATCTTGCGATTTAGTCCAGTAACTAAAGACCTGAAAGTACCAAAAGCGTAAATAAATCTGTACAGTTTTCATTTGTGGGCAATTTTAGGTCTTCGCGGATCTTTCGAGCAAAAAAGTTTAGCACGATTCCGACGTGGAAACCCCAAAAAATGGTTCAAAAAGTCCCAAAACGGTTTCCCCGCGAAACGGCCAAAATATGCGAATTAGAAATTTTTGTTTTGACTTCCCAAAAATTTTTTTTTTTTTCCAACCCCAAATTTTTTTTCGCAAAACGGTCGCCGAAAAATTCAGAACATTTTACACTGACAGCTAAAATGAGCGGATTTTTGGTCCCGTTATTGATAACTATCGATTTTTCGAAAAAAAATATAAAACCATTTTTTAGAATAAAAGCAATTTTCATTTTTTCTCTAAAAAAATTCTCCAATTCCATATTTTGGCAAATATTAGGGGAAACCCATTTTCGGGCCTTGAGGGGCCATTTTCAGCCCTTTCCCACCTGTTAATGTTGTAAACTTTTTGCTCAAAGCACCCTCAAGACCAAGAATTGCGCCACAAGGAAAACTGTACAGATTTATTTACAGCTTTGTCCTTCATTTATTGGCTAATTGTTTGTTTTTTAAAAAATTCCAAAAAAATTAAACATAAATAAATTTTTAGATATTCTCAAGATAAACCGGGGACGGAGCTGAGGATACCACTGGGAAAATATTGAACATGATATGCGTCACAAGAATCTATTGTTTTCGATATGGAAAAGACAAGAAATACTGAAGGTAAGGTATTATCACCCCAAATTTTCATTTAATTTTAGTTTTTTGGACTTATTATTAAACTAAATTTGTAGCTTCATCCATTTCACCTATGGCTTCTGCAGAAGGATCAATCGCTTCACCTAAAAATAAGGATGAAAACACATCAAAAGGTGAAGATGCGAAGGATGGCGACACAATGTCAGTTTCCGAATTTAGCAGTTGTGCTAGTGATGCTACCGGTAAATATATATTATACAGGGTATTTCAGTATGCTATCTCTTATTGAACGGCAAAACTAGTGGAACAAACTACTAGTTGGTTATAATTCTTCATATTCGGAATACTATTCATTAGTCTAAGATCAAAATTAAAGACGACTTTCACCAATCTGCCAACTGGATGAAAACTATCTTTAATCAAATACTAGCTGACCCGACAGATGTTGTAATTTTCTAACTATAAATATTAAATTTAAATTGGTATAATTAATTTTAAAAAAAATTCCCAAAAAATTTTTTATTGTTCTTGCTTTGGGCCCTCCTTTTCTATTTTCCATTTTTTGCCATCTTTCCTTTTTTAGAAAAAGTTTTTCCCCTTGAGGGACCGTTTTGGTTATTTTTTTCTTTTCAAAACCAAAAAAAAATATCCCCCTTTTTTTTTTTTAATTTTCCAATTTTCAATTTGGGAAAGTTTCTTGATTTTTTTTTTTAAAAAAACTCCTGAACGTAAGGTTTTTAATAATTTTTTTTCCCCCCCCCTTTTCAGGGGGGGGGGGGGGGGGGGGGGGGGGGGGGGGGGGGGGGGTTTTTTTTTTTTTTTTTTTTTTTTTTTTTTTTTTTTTTTTTTTTTTTTTTTTTTTTTTTTTTTTTTAAATTTAAAATTTAAAAATTTTTTACTATTTTTGGGACTTAAAAAAAAAAAAAAAAAAATTTTTAATTTCTAAATTTTAAAAAAACAAAAAACTCTTAAGATTTTTGGGGAAAAAGTAATTTAAAAATTTCCCCGGGTTTTTCCAACTATTCCGTGTTTTCTTAAAACTTCGACTTTATTTTAAAAATGTAAGCAGGACGATCAAATTTTTATTTACCCCAAAAGGTTTTAAATCTCTGTCGTTAAAAGGCCCCCTTTTCCTTCCGTTCGGAAAATTTCAAAAAAAATCAAATCCTTTCGTCTGGGGGAACCTAAATTTTGACAAAGGCAAAAAAGGGTTTTCGGGTTTTTTCCTTTGGAAAAATTGTCCTTTATCCGCCCCGTACCCCCAAGAAACTTTCAATAAAAATTTGCCCTTTCAATTTGAATTTAAATTTCTAAACCTTTTTTTTTTTGGGGTTTTGGGTTCCCTTAATTTTGCCCTCCTTTAAACGGAATGATATTTCTAAACTCCCCCAAACTGTCTCATAACAAGCCTGCCATCCTGTAAGCCTTTGCGATAAAGTTATCTATATGGTGTATAAATTTAAAAATTTTTCATCAAAAATTACACCAAGATCATTTATCAGAGCAACTTTAGATTGGGAATTTCATAGATTGGTATAGATATTTAGTTGGATTTTTTTTTTGGGGAAAAAAATATTACTTTACATTTAAAAACATTCAAGGACATGTTATTCTTTTTTTTCCCACCAGTTTACGGGGTTATCAATACAATGTTGTAAAGGTAGACAGTCATCGACGTTTGAAATGGTTTTGTAAATCTTCAAATCGTCCCAAAAACAAGTGGGGAAAATGATCAAAAATGGAAGGCAAATCATGAAGAAACATCAAAAATAGGACGGGCCCCGGGGGAACCCCTTTTGGGGGAATCCAGAATAAACCCCGTATTTTATCTGAAAAACAATTCTGAAATTTAACATACTAAAGCCCACGAAGATAACTGTTTATCCAGGAAAGTAGGGGGGTCCCCCCTTCCATAGTGTTCAAATTTTTTTTAAGTAAAATGTAGTGATTAACACTATAAAAATTTTTTTTAAGTCAAAAAAAAGGGCATAACTTCCTGACTCTTGCCCCAATTTAAAAAGAAAAAAAAAAACAGTGTATAAAATAAATTTGTTTGGCACGATCTCCCAAACAAAAAAGAAAAGGGATTTTCGGGGCTAATTTTTTTAAAAAATTTTAAATAAAATTTCAGTTACTTTTAAACTCTAAGACCTTAGGTAAGGCTAGTTTCTCGAGAGGTCGCCTTGTTGAAAAGGCACCGTTGGAAAACCCGGCCAAATTAACCCCATAAACACGGTATGCTAACACCCTTAGTTAAGCCTTGTGTTCATTTAGCTTCGGCCCCGCCAACCCCTAGAAAGAGTTGCCGATAAAAAACAACTCACCCTATGTTCAAAAAACCCCCACGGGGCCCCTCCCCGACAAGGGCGGGGGGAAACCCAAACGGTTGGGTCCCCAAAACAAAAAAAAACCCCTTTTTTTCGAAATCCCCCCCCGACTTTTAAAGCGTGACGCGATAGTTTTCATCGGGGTTGGAGATGGGGGGAAGGTTTCTCAAATTTCCCGCCCCCTTTCAAAAATTATATTTATTTTTTTTAAAAATTTTTAGGAAAATTTCTGAAAAGTGCCCCGGAAAAAGGTGGTTTTTCTTTTTTTCATTAGTTTAATTTATGATTTGTTTTTTAAATTTTTAATATTCCCCCGGGTTAACCTTTTCCCCAAAATCTTTTTAATTTTTAAAGAATTTTATTTGGTATTTTAGAGATCAAAAGAAACAAATTTAAAAAGAAAATTAAAGATAAAGATCGTAAATCGCTGCTGAAAGTTATAGCAGAGTATTATTTAAAGAGAAAAACGGAAAAAGCAAAATTGGAAAAGAAAAATGACACAGAAAAATGTGATAATAATGATGGAAGTAAAAAAAAATTAAAGGGAAAAGAAAAATAATAAAAAACGTTAAAAAAAACTATTTTTTTTTAAAAAAAAAGCGAAAAAAAAAAAAATTGGGGAAGGGGGGTTTTTTTGACATGCGGGTGAAAAGAAGAAGAGGAAGTCTGGAAATTTTAAAGACAAGGGCAGAAATTTTGGGGTTTCTGTTCTTGAGCGGAAAAGTTTCAGAGGGTTAAAAATATTTTAAGTGTTAATTTTTTTCAGCCCCTTTTTTTGGCCCTATTAAAAATAAAAATTTTGGACTTTAGGTATATCTGTCATCTCATAGGTTAGTAACGCCCTTTAGAAAACACTTCTGAATATTTGTATTTTTTTATAGCGCATCTGACATTGACGCCACCCAAATTGAAACTTTCGACACGGCTAAGGACAAAGATGTTCAACAGGGATCAGCCGAAGAAATAAAAAGACGCAAATCTACCGGAGGAGACAAAACTGACAATACCGGTACTGACGACAGTGAAGGCTTCTTTTTGTCATCGAATGAAATGCCCAACAGTTCGGAAAGTAAAGAATCAATTCAGACCTTCAGCGAATACATCAATCAACTGCCTTCACCTGCAAGTAAAAGCCACAAAAATGAACATATTGGAGAGTCGCCTGGTAGCTCTGAGGAGGATTCCGATTTGACTCAGAAGGTCGAAGATATAAGCAAGTTAAAGCATTTAAGTGCGGAAGAAATAAGTGGAAACATGAAGAAACAGCTGCCAAAAGACAATGAAGATCAACAAATGCAGGAAGAGCATGAAAATGAAGAAGATGATAAGAATACGGAACCTGCCAGCCAAGTGGTCAATCCTTTTAAAAAGAAAGCTGTTTTGCCTCTCGCAGATTCTTCGTCCGAAGATGAAGATACTAGCCAGGTCGTGAGTCCGTTTAAGAAAAATCGCGTTAAACGACTTCACAGCTCTGGTGAAAGTGACTGTGAACCGCCCAGAAAGACTTCGGAAATTAGAGATACTAACGAATCAGATGCGGAGATAGCTAAGTAAGTAGAATTGGCGAGTTTCACACAATATAATCAGACCATCTCAGAAACAAAAGACCGTTTTAACAATCGGATAAAAGATAAAGTTCTCTCTTGCTCGAATGGCAGTAAAGCTTTCTGGTCCTTTGCCAAAAATATTAGTCAAAACTTCTGCACAAATTCTTTTCCACCCCTAATCTCTGAAGATGAAATTGTTTCTACCTCTAAAGGAAAAGCCGAACTATTTGCCAAACAATTTGCTGCCAATTCTATGCTGGATCCTCCTATTAATCTTTTTCTTCCAACAGTTGCAAATGTTTCTCATAAAATGTCCGATATCATTTTTAAAGTCAAACAGATTAAGCATATTCTTTCTTCTCTTAATACTAAAAAATCGTCTGGGCTAGTATACCAGCAATCGTCTTAAAAAAATGTGCCTTGAGCTTGCACCCATCCAAACTCGCTTCTTTCGAATCTCTTACGACACGGGCATTTTCCCAGAGAGTTATATATAAATCTTTATTTAGCACCTTGGCTAATTTTACATAAATAAGTATAATACAATACAACTAAATTATAATTTAAAAAAAAATATATATATATATCCAATAAAAAAATTAAAATTAATAAATATTACTTTATTGTCATTAAAAGTTACATTAAAAAAATTAGTGGGTAAAGCATTTATACATATACAACAAATTAGACGTCATAAATCAAAGAAACAAACATATTATCTAAAATATACAAATACGAAAGGCAGATGTAAAACTTACTCCTCTAATTGAGAAATCAAAGAATTCATTAAATGCCTCTTTAAGAGCCTTTTAAACGGTTTTACCGATTGAATAGTTTTAGGCCTCAGGAGGTCCTTATAACTTCAAGACCCCTAAAGAAAAGTGAGTTTTGTGAGCGGAACTGAGAGACATTGGGTATATAAAAGTTATTTCTAGAACGAGTGTTATACCCATGATCATTAAAATTGTAATTAACCCTGTCCATCAGATACTGGGGAGCTTGTTTGGGTTAGGTATTTTGGTTAAAAATTAAAGTATTATACAACAGTAATTCCTTTAGTGGTAACCACTGCATTTCTCTCAATAGATCCTGGTTGGAGTCAATCTAGGCTTCCTAAGAATGATTTTCATAGCCTTTTTTGCAATTTTTGAAGGGAGAAATCTCATTTTTTATTTAAAAGAAATAGAATGGGGGACAATAGTTAAAATTTGGAAGTATGATCGTGTTAAATATAATTTTGGGGTCCCCTTGTCAGATATGCAGAGCAGCGCATCAAATAATTCACCTTAAATGCTATGATCCCAATAAGTTGGAAAGCTGCACGTGTGCAACCTGCCCCAAAAAAGGATCCAAAACTTTCGCTTCTAACTATAGACCTATATCTCTTCTTTCTGTTGTTTGCAAAATAATGGAAAAATTAATTAATTTCCAAATCTTAAAGTATCTATTAAAACACAGGATCTTGCATGATAGACAGTATGGATTCCGTCACAGTAGATCCACAGCTGATCTTCTTTCCTTTGTCTTACACAACTGGAACAAGTCCCTTGAGTTTCTTGGTGAATCACAGATCGTGCTCTTGACATATCCAAACCGATCAGGTCTGGCATGATGGGCTTCTTAACAAACTTTCTTCTTACTGTCTTCCACCTAAGCTTTGCTCTTGGCTCTCCAGTTTCCTTTCTAATCGACGTATATCAGTTAGTGAGATGGTCATTCTTCAGCTTCTACCAAATTAATGCTGGGGTGCCCAAGGGGCTCAGTGCTGGCCCCACGCTGTTTCTTCTACACATTAACGACCTTCTCTCCCACAATCAATCCCATTCATAGTTTTGCTGACGATTCAATTTCTTGCCACCTAATTTGATTTGGAAAAAAGCGTCAATGCGAATTTTTCAAAGACCCAAACTTATCTTTTGGGGGCCCCAAAAAACTTGTTCCTTTAAGCCTTAAAAAAAGTCTGCCAATGCTCATCCGTTACATATGGGGCAGATTCTTCAGAACAAAGATTGTTTAATCTTGTCGGCGTTATTTTTGATAATAACCTCAACTGGCACAAACACATTAATCCATAGCCCCAGCAGCTTTAAAAACTTGAATTCCTCTTTGAGCCAAAAATATTTCTCTTCTTTCAATCTGTTTCTTTGTATGTATCCCAAATCAGACCCTCTTTAGAATATTGTTTCATGTCTGGGGAATGGCCCCCTAAACATTTTATTTGGACTCCTTCAAAGAAGAGCCGTTCGTCTTATTTTAAGATCCCACGTACAGAAAGGCTTTCTCTTCCCACCGTCGAGATGTAGGGGATCTGTCGCTCTTCTTGGTATCTGCACGGCTTCTGCTCAGAGGAGTTGGCCAGTACTTTCCTTCCTGGAGCTCCCAACAGAGCAAACGTAGTGCCAATTTTTGCATCCTTTTACAGTTCAGTTAAAAGGCCCCAACTTCCCCTTTCTTCGTTCGTTCATTTCTAGAGTGTCAAGACTATAAACCTGGTGCAGGTTTTCCCTCCTCCCAATATCCAAATATTTAAGTCCCGTGTGAACAAACTCCCCTCACCACATTTAAGACACCCACGGTACTTAGTACTTAGGACGTTTTTGGACTGTCCCAAGATAAAAAAACAACCATATTATAGACTCAAACT
>JAHBCN010017937.1:0-17690 GCA_019359885.1 Listronotus oregonensis
TACTTTTTTTTTAAAAATTTTTAGTTTTTAAAAATTTAAAAAAAGAAATATAAAGTCCCTAACTTTAGGGTTACAATTTAGCAAGACACAAATCAAATTAGCATTGGGCTATTGTATTTTTAAAAATAATAATTAATTTAAAAAATAAATAAATATATCATTTAATAATTAATTACCAGCAGATATAGACACAAAATTTCAAAATGCTTCAAATATCATAGATTGAAATTTTTATACAGTTTTTGTAATATACAGCCACATTAATATTTATTCTAATATGATTTTTCCATATTTTTAATCACAAATCAGAATAAAAATACATATAATATGTACTTTAAAATATTATTTTTTTTAAAAATTCGATCACAAAATTTTTAAAATTAAATTAAAAAAAATTGAAAAAACCCCAAAAAGTAATAATTTAAAGATTTTTTAAAAATTAATTTTTTAAAAAAAAAATACAATTTTGATTTTTTTAAATGCATTTTTTTTTTGTTGTTTTTTTTTAAATGATCCAATAAACCCCCTTTCGTTGATTTTTTAATTTTTTTAAAAAAAAACCTTGTTAATTTAAAATATTTTGTTGGGGTTTAAAAAAGCCCAAAAAAATTAGGTTAAAAAAAAAAGAGCAAAAAAAAAAACTAAATATTATAAAGGCCTCTACAGTAAAAATTAAATATTTGGGCCCTTTAAAAAAAAGTTAAACCCAGTTAATAAAATTGTCTTTGTTTAACCTTGATCCCAGATATTTTTTTAAAATTTTTATTTTTAGTAAGTCTCTGTTAATTAGTTTCTCTAAAGTGTCACTTTAAAATTATTTTTCCCATATACCCCCTTTTTTTGGAACCCCGGTCAGAAAATATCAGTCAATATATCCCTATGAATAATGTCAAATAAAAAAAAGTTCCAAAAAAAAACACCCAAAAAAAAAAACCCCAAAAAAAAACCCTATGGCAAAAACTTACTAATACAAAAATATTTTTTTTTCCATTTTTTAAAAACCCCAAAACAAACCCAAAAAAAAAACCCCACAAAAACCATCATTTTCCATTTGCTAGTACAAACAGGTGCTCTGCGGGGTTTTTAGTTGTTTTAAATTAACGATGTGTTAATTACAATACTAAAAATCCCAAAACCATGCTTTTTTAAACAAGGGGGAAAAGATGATGGTTAGTTGTGGTTAGTTTTGGTTTTTTTTGGGGTTCCCCTTGGGGGGAAAGATAAGGATATTTTTGTACTACAAATTTTTTGCCAAAATATTTTTTAGGGGAAATTTTTTTTTTTAAAAGGTTTTTTTTTATGGGATTTTTTGGTAGGGGATAGTAATGATCCGGATATATTGACTGGGTTTTTCCCCAACCGAGGATTTTCAAACCCCAAACCCCTTTCGGGCCCCATTAAAATTTTTTTTTAAAACTCGCCATATTTTGCGAAAAATAAAAGCTCCCCAAAGTTTTAAATAAACTTTTAAAGGTAATTTTAATAACTTTTTTTTTACTGTGTCATTAAACATTATTGTTATCGCTGTTATTAATTAAAAAATTTTTTTTTTATTTTACAAAAAAAATTTTTATTTGCAATTTAATTACAATAAATATTATGTTTTTTTTCTTTAATTAATTTGCTTTTTTTTAGGGTTAGCATGAAAATGTTTAAAGACCCCCCAAAGTAAAAAAAAAAATTGGGTTGACCTCTTTACCCACTCAGGGGAAATTTATCTAAAGTGTCATCTAACTGTTTAAAAAAAACCCAATTAAGCGAATAAACAAATGTATTAGAATTTGCATTATTTTTTTTTACTTCTGTTTTGGGGAAGGGGGGTTAAAATTTTTTTGGGTTTTCGAAAATTTTTTTTTAAAAAAGGGGTTTTACAATAAGAAAGAAAAATATACCTTGTAGTTTAACAGTTTTATTAACCAAATATGAGACTTAGCTTTTTGGGGCATATAAATTATTAAAGTAACTTAAATTTGGTTTTATTTTAAATAGTCTAGGAAAGAACTGAATTTTCTACAGAAAATAATTAGAAGGGTACGAAAAATATGAGCGATGGCTTATTTGACGCGAATTGGAATTCCGAAAAATGTGTCGGGTCGATTTTTTCTGCAAATAAAAATGGCAATTGTTATAACAAAAAACAAAAACAAAACCTTTTTGTTTTTTTTAAAAAAAATTTCAAAAACAATGCAAAAAAAACGGAATTGCAAAAAAGGGAAAAAATTTTCCCTAAAAAACTTTTAACTCCCCAATTTTAGCTTTAATGTTTATAATTTTTATTTTTTTTCTGAAAAAAGGATTTTTCCCCCCCCCGATTCGGGTTTTAAAAAAAAAAAAAACCCTAAAAATTTTTTAAAAAAAAATTCGTTATAAAAAAAATTAACAAATTTTAAATAATTTTATGACATTATCCTATTAAGTACACTCATAAATAGAACTCCGAAAGGCAATTTATTATAGGGCGATTATTTAAACAATTACAAGCTTTCAATGAAGACGGAGGTACAAAAGAAAATAGTATATTAAAAATAGGCTAGTTTCTTAAGAAATGTATTTAATTTTTTTCCAAGGGGGGGTTTAAAAAAAAAAACCATAATTTTGGAATTTTAAATCAATAAGGGGCCCCCTTTTTAGCCACAAATTAAAATTATAAATATTAAAACTAGTGATCCAGAGTTTTTTATCCCAAATTTCCAACTCCCTTAGGATCTTTTTTACAATTTTCGCTACCTTGTAAATTTTCGGGAAAATTTTTTTTAAATACCTTCCATCTACTTTTGGGGAAAAAAACCCCTTTTTGACTGAACAAAAAAAACTAAAAAAGTACATCTTTTTTTAAAAAAATTTTTTTAGCCCTTTTTTTTAAAAAAAAAAAAACAAAATTTTAAAAAATTTTTTTTCATAATTTAGTTTGTAGCATCTTCTTAGAATTTACTTACTCATAACTCACTGACGTTTTTCCCAACCAAATTTGGATTTTTTTACTTAATTTTTTAAAAAATCAAATGACTTCCCCCCCGTTTTTTTAAAAAGGGAAATCGATATATAAAATTTGGGTTTAAAAAAACCCGGGAAAAAATTTTAAAGATTCTTTGTAGGATATTCGTCAAAAAAAAGGGCCGTTTTGTTCTGGCCCCCGGGGTTTTAACTGTGGGGGTCAGAAATTGTTGCAGATTGCCTAGAACACAATAAAAAGAAATACGAGTATTAAAGAAAAACACAAGCAACAAACAAAACAATGTACACGTCCCGGTGGCAATTACACTACCATTTTCAAGATAACATTAATTTAATTTTTTTACTATACATAAAATTTTTTAAAATAATCTAATAAGATGTTTGTTAGAATTTTTTAAAATTTTTCATAAATGACAT
The DNA here is from genome assembly GCA_019359885.1 of Listronotus oregonensis. Taxonomy (NCBI): domain Eukaryota; kingdom Metazoa; phylum Arthropoda; class Insecta; order Coleoptera; family Curculionidae; genus Listronotus; species Listronotus oregonensis. The sequence continues at coordinate 3,373 of JAHBCN010017937.1, forward strand.
AATAATAAATATGTTATGACTGATATTAGGGCGTTGAGAACCAGAATGGACCATCCTCTATTTATTTTATATGGAGATATTTGCAGTTTTAAAAATATGAATTTTTTAGTAATTTTTTTTAAATAAATTAAATGTACTAATTTTTCCAAATGTGGATTTAATAATTGCAAATGAGTCTATTAGTATAAATTAAACAATAAATATGTATAATTTCGGAAAATATGAAATTTAGTGTGGGATGGTCCGTTTTGGCTTTCGGAAATCATTTTGGTTTAACCAAGGAAAGCGGATCAAGTAAATGACATAAAACACATTAGCCTTTATTAATACAAAAAATACAAAGATTTTAGTCAAAATCAGTTTCTCTAACTGGTGCATCATCCTGTACAGTATTAGAACACTTAAGATTTTTGTAAAAGTTGTGGTAGATAGGTGGAATGAACTCCATCAACTGCAAAAGATCCTTCTTTTTGGCAAAGGTAACACTATTTCCATTAGGATACAAAAGTGGAAGTGGTTCCTTAAGCTGATTTTGTGCTGCATTCCTTTTCTGGATGTCAACTGTTTGAAATTCGTGCATATCGCTAATACCATACTTATAATGAAGAATAAAAGGGTCTTCCTTTTTTAGTAAGATGCTGTGCATCTTTAACCACTCAACTTTTGAAGAATTTGTGGATATTTTTCTATTGGTAATAATTTGTTCTAATGCACTGGTTGAAAAGAAATTTTGTTTTTCCATAACAATAACTTGAAATGGGTTTTTCTTTCTTGCGGTTAATATAACATTAATCCAATCTTTAGGAATGTAAATGTTAGGGTGGAACTTTTTATTTTTTTCGATGAGACCAAAGTCCCTGTCACAGGACATAAAAGAATGGCCACTAACTAAAAAATTGTGTGATCTCTTCAATTGAAAACTCATCAGACTGTACTACATGAGTGCAAAGCAGAGCCATTTTGATGTTTCGGTTCTGCCCTCCACAACCGTCTGAGTACATAATTATTTTTTTGGTTTTCACAAAATTCTTAAAATAATACAGAAGACAGGACCCTACCTCCTGTGAGCCTCTCGATGCCACCGATTCGTCCCAGACAAACATGGTAGCTTCATCAGTTTGTAGATTATGCACCCCAAGGCAGTAAGTCCATAACTGCCTTTTATAGTAAGTTATGCCAGTTGAAATTACTGGAGTCGGTAAAGTTTTCATTAGATCAAACGCCAAAACAGTAGTGTCATGTTCCTCTATAGAAATTTGAGCATCCCGCATCATTGCGTCTTTTAATTGAGCGGCTTTTTTCAAATGAAGTTCTTTCTCAAATTCAAGCTCTTTAAATTTGTTTCCATCTGGTTCATTTTCGTAAACTTGCAACTTTGTTTGGAACGAGTCACATTTTTTACAAGAATCAACTATGGGCGCATGAAAATGTAAATTAAATTTTGTATTAAAAATATTTCTAAATTTAGATTCAGATAGAGGTTTGTCTGTTGATTTTTTGTATTCATTATAAAGTATGCGAATATTTAGGTCTGGAGCTAGGTACTTTCGTTCAGTTTTCTGCCTTGAATAGTGTGAAATATAAGAGGGTATTTTTTCAATAAACTTGCAAACTTCGTTGACTTTATTTTCGGATGTTTTATTTGCAGGGGGATGTTTTCCCCGTTGATCTGTTGGAGGAACCATGGTATGCTTTTTTTTCAATGTTCTGTCGAGCTTCCCGTTAGATATTTGTAAAATTGATTGAAATAAAGTCTTACAAATCTTCATGTCATGTCCTTCTTTGTTTGGTAAATAGTACTCTCTAGTCAAATTTTTGGGTTTACTAGATGGAGTGTTAATATTTGCTAAATAGTTTCGGGCCAAAGGCTTTATTTTTACTTGAGAAAAAATAAATGCATTTTGTAAATCAAAACTGGCAAGATTATAAAACCTTCTGTATAGCTCTTCTTGAATACCTGGACTAATTATCTTGCAGCATTGTAATTTACAGCATGAGCTTACTGGAGTGAATATTTTACCTGGAACAGTAAGTCCTTTAGCACTTTTATATTCCTTGCCACTCGCTCGAAGTAACTTCCGTTTGTTTTTCTTCCACTCAGTCTCATGCCTTACACGTTTTCTTGTTTTTGGTTTGTTGTCGATTTGAGATTCGTCCATGTTCGTCGTTTCCAGTTGTTCAATATCCGTATTATTGTCAGATTCTGATAACTCTGATGGCAGATACTCGTCCGAACTGCCATTATCTTGAAACTCTAAGGGCTCACTATTGCTGCTAGAGGAACATGCATCTAAACCTAAAAAAATATTTTTGTTAGGCTCTGGATTAACAGTTCTAGAACGTAAAGTTTGGAATAAATTCATATACAATCCATAATTTACTATTGCAAAACCCGCTTGAACCCATAAATTTACATACACCAATTTTAAAAGCAAAATTATTTTTCATACCAAACACTACTATAGAAATAAAATTTTAACTTACCTTCAGATTCTTGTCGTTCAGAAACAGATGATTCCATTTTTTGCTAAAATATTTCGCAATATTCACATACAATAAACAAATTTTCGCTAGCAGCTGCATGTAAATACCATTCAAAATTTTTAGGTTATAATTACTACTACTGGACCACTCTCAATATATTAAATATTATATCCTACTATCCTACACTGCCAAAGTGGACCAAGCCGCATAGTCCGTTATGGCATTGAAATTTGGCTATTATATTCCAGTTGGACCAAACTGTTTGAGGCTGCCATCTATTTTCGAGTAGTCGAAGCTCACTTGGCCCACTTTGGCATTTACCTTTTGATATTTTAGTTGAATAAATTAGTGTTATCTCAATATAACGAAATTTGTGGGATGGTCCGCTTTGGTTCTCAACGCTGGTTTTCTATTAATTATTTTCATAAATAAGATTTAGTTGATTTAAAGTTTAAGTAAAGATACATTATATGTTTTTAAAGGCAAAATTAAAAAATAAATTAATTCTTAGCTTAACATTTGGTTTTTTGGTGATTTTTTTTATTTGCGTCTTCGCAGCTACGTATAGCCACAAAAGGTTTTTAAATTTATTATTAAGTTTCAAGGCATTGATTACAACTATTTTTGACAATAGGGTATTTTCACTCAATTGATATTGATAATGTTGTGTGTAAAAATTAAAAGTAGAAACACAATTAAGCAAAACCTGCTAAATAACACGAAAAAATACAAACCCCGTACTTTTCTATTTAAGGTTTAATTATCATTGTAATTTAAATAGCCCGCCACTCCCCTAACCAATCAAATTCAACATGGATGCCAAGTCTGTTTAGGAACTATCAATATCGACAATCCTATCGATTTTAACAAAATGCTAAAATGCGAAATGCTTTTTAGACTTTACACTAAAACACAGCCAGACTACCTAAATAGTTTCAATTGGAATAAAACATAAAAACTTACATCAAAATGGTTTTCACAACAATAATAGGCATGTCCTTTGGGCATTTTCTCAATACCTACAGCAGCATCCCAGGCTTTTCTCCTATCGTCTTGTTTTGGAAGAGAAAAGAATATTTTTAGAAGATCCTAAACCCCGGGCTTCTGGTTTCGCAAATAATAACAAGACACTTTTTTTCCTTTTGAATAAAATAACGGAAGTTTACTCGTAAAAGGGTTCATATCAAGGACAGTTTGGCGATAATAATAACTATAGTAATAAATTGGAATATTTGGAAAGAACACACACTATTTACAAATTAGAAATTATTAATAAATATTAGAGGTTACAGGTTATACAGGTTGACATTGACAATATGACAATTGACAGGAAACGCCAACTTTGTAGATGTTGCGCATATCGATATTTGATGACAGGCGTATCGAATAACAAAAAGCTGACAACAAAGCAGAAATTCCTCCAATAGAAAATTTAGGGCCGTGACGTCACGGGCCTACAAAATTCAAACTTAAAATTGATTTTTAAGGCGTTTCCGGAGGCCAAAAAAATCGGGAAAAAATATTTTTGGCCTTTATTTTCATGTGGCTTTGCAATAAACTAATAAAAAAAATCATGAAAAACGCCTAAATTACAATCTTGTGGACGTTTAAAAAAAATCCGTTTTATGGCATAATGCGTTCCCTAACAAACTTCCTTAATTTACAAACTCTGCTAATAACTTTACCTACTATCGTCTCAAAAAAAGAAAAAGAATATAAATTGATAATTCTGCTGTCAATATCCACTTGGGTAACTTAGTTCTTTATGTATTAGTTTTTTATTTATCGTTTGGCGGCACTTATCTTAAACCATAAAATTCTATTAATAATTTATTTTTAAAATATTTTAGGACGAAAAATAGGAGGTGGTGGAGGAGGGGGCGGCGGAGGAGGCGGAGGAAAAGGTGGTGGTGGTGGTGGCGGCGGAGGCGGCAAAGGAGTAATGTTGATGGCTGGAGCAGCAGCTTGTATGGGAGCTGGTATTATGATTGGAAAGGTAATATTTTATTATTATTTTTTAATTTATAAAGATAGAAAACAATCAATATTCTTTAAATAAAATAATATACATTATTATCATCTAAAATATTTACCTTATCACGTTTTAATATTATAATAAAATGTTATTGATAACCACAATTTCGTTTTAATGCAAAAATTAAATATTTGCATAACTACATCAGGCTTGTGGTTGTGACTTAAAATAGTAATTCTTATCGCAATACATTTGCAATAAGCATCAGCTTATTGCAAATGCAGTGTAAGGGGTAAAAAAAAGCAAATATAACACAAATTTACGAATTTTTAAAAGCTCAGTTTATAATATGTAGATACAAACAGATACATAAAAAAACTTTTATTTTTCATATTATTATGTCCAATTTTTAATTTATTTAAGACTTCGGATATAGAAATATTTTCATGCTAACTCATTAAGTATTTCTTTATTTGTCCAGTTTCGTTAGCAACTTTAATATTTTAAACAAACAGAAAGATCTTTTGCAGCTACACGTTGGTAATAATATCGTAGCCATGGTATATAATAAATAGGTAACTTTAAAAAAAATAGCAGTTTCGGTTACATATTTTATTAAAAACCAAATAGTATTTTAATAAAATTTCTTTAAAAACTTCTATTCCAATGATTTATTTTTTCGTTTATGGTAGGGAGAAAGTTTAAAACATTCGACAAGGTTGTAAATGTATTTTATGTTTAAAAAAAAATGTCCAAATAAAAAGTTTAAAGCAAATATTAAAAAGTATACAAATTTTCTTATTTTCAAAAAAATTATAATTTGAATAGTTTTGTTCAGGAAAGATATATAAATATTTTTTTGTATTATTCTTTAAATGTATCAGAAGGAATGTTTCTTGTAAGAGTTAATCGGCCTGTAGTTCTTGGTCATTTTAATATCGTGTTCTTTACAAAGATATTTATATAAGGAAATTTTTACAAAAAAAAAATACAAATAGAGGATTTGCTTTTATTACTTGGATTCGTCTCCGAAGACGTTGCCAAAAAACAACTTTTGCAAATTCTAAAATAAAAATTTATTTACCAAAGTGTTTCCCTTAAGGCAAATACTGGCTGGTATATATTTGGTGTGGGTCATATGTCTGGTTTTCTAGATAAAAAAAAATATAAACCTAGAGCAGACACTGTTTCGATCCCATAATGAAAATTAAAGTAAACTTAAACAACAACAACGTAAATATTTTTTTCTACTCCTATATTAGTAAGAACCTAATTACAACGTCTACTTTATCAGTAAATCTCTAATTACAAACCCTATACTGAAGAAGCCAAACTGTGCGAAAGGGCAGTTACGTAATATATATATATATATATATATATATATATATATATATATATATATATATATTAAAAACGTAACAGTTCCACAATCGCATTACCGCGACCCCCAAAATTTAAAAAACTTTCAATAGATTTCACGTAAAGCTGGCTATGAAACAAATAGATCCCTGACAACGCAAATGTTTGATTATTATTTGTATTGTTACTTGTTTACATAATCTTCTGCTTTTATTTATAAAAAAACTAAACATAAAGTCGAAAAAAGTATAGTACACAACTCGAGTGGAAGCCCATTACACACTTTTCAATTTCCCCGTACTCGCCCCGCTCTCCCGTAATTTTCAAATCGTGTGTAATGGGCTTCTTCCCATTGGTATTAATATCTTTTTCTCCCCCTATTTTAGTAAGAACCTAATTACACCCGTCTACTTTATCAGTAAATTTAATTACAAACACTATACTGTAAAACCAAACGGGCGTAAGGGCATTATAATATATATATTACGTAACATTCCCCAAATCGCATTAGCCCGACCCCAAAATCTTGAAAACTTTCAATAGATTTCACGTAAAGCTGGCTATGAAACAAATAGCATCGCCTTGACAACGCAAATGTTTGTATTATTATTTGTATTGTTCTTAAAGTTTAATAATCTTCTGCTTTTATTTATAAAAAAACTAAACATAAAGTCGTAAAAAAAGTATAGTACACAACTCGAGTGGTAAGCCCTTACACACTCTTTCGAATTAAATTTTCGAAATCGTGTGTAATGGGCTTTACCACTCTCGGTTGTAATATACTATATTTAAAGTCTATTTGCGCCGCAAAAATTGAATCCAATTTGGGGTTCGGGGCATAATGTTTTTCTCAAAAACGGTATAAGTTATCGATAATTTTCAAAAACTATATGAAAGCCAACACTTATATCTAGGCTTCTGCTGTAATAGTTCTTAAAATTTTAATTTAGTATTTAATATTTCCTTGAGTGAAAGTCACCCTAAACTCGGTTATGTTTAGATACTATTTTCTCTTAACTCGACTCATATTTCAAAAACCCGTTACAGCAGAGGTATATTTATTTTCCCTTTCCTTAAAATGGTGTATAATTTTTTCATTTAAGTGAAAAGTAGTTGCAAACGTTATCTCCTGTAAGCTTGCAATCGGAAACAACATCGCATTGATACACCAAATTTGAAAGAACCTAAATAAAATATAATATTTTTAATGCGGCTATACGAAAATTGGTAGTGGGAGTTGGTAGTCTCCGCCCACCGTCTCTAAAACCTTTCGCCCGACCCCTAAGGTGTTTTACGCAACACCTTAGGCTATTAACCTGAATCGACCTGGAAACGGCAATAACTTAGCATTAAAAGCAACAACAAATTTTAAGATATCCTTTCTAGTATGTTAACTACCGGAGGTAATTTAGAATTTTAATATAGATCAGTAATGACCTGTAACGAGCACATGGGTAAATAAAAAATTACCTACTAGTCAGGTATGCTCCGTGCAAGCTAGCGAAACTGTCCTATACCACAGAGCATTACCGTTAACACTAAAATAGAAGAATATTCCTATAGACTATTTTTTATTTTGACCAGCATTTGTCTTTCAGTACGAAAAAACAAAATTAAGACTATTTAACTAGTGGTCAGTAGTTAAATTGCTAATACCTACCTATTCTTCTTTCTTCTATATCTTCTATTCACCTAAAATGGTGCAACTAAGGTAATACGTTTGGCAAGGCAGTTAAAATATTGTACCCACCTGTAGATTAATTTAAGTTTTAATTGTAGATGGGAATGATGGCAATGGGTGCTATGATGATGTCGAAAATGGCGATGCTTTTATCTACAATCATGATTCTAAAGAAGTTAAAAGGTGGTGGAGGAGGAGACGACGACGGTGGAAAAGAAAAACAAATAAAAATAATTTATGCAACAACGAGCGGCGGTGGCGGCGACTATGGTAAAGGTGGAGGAGGAGGAGGTGGCGGTGGATGGCATAGAAGTCTAAGTCATGAACCCCAAACTATTACTTATAGGGCACATGTTCCCCAGGAAGCTAATACAAATGTTGTTTATGAAGGTTATTAATTAGTTTTTATTTTTTTGCTAATTTAGAACATATTTCAGCTTTTACAACTATTTGGGGCACTCATTAGAGTAATTTAAATTATTGTAAACTAGAGAATCTCCTAAAGATTAAAACTACAAAATAATTTTAAGTTAGTTAAGCAATAAGTATCTAGCTTAGTTAAGGTAGCAATATAATTATTATTTTGAACAAAGAAGATAGAAAATCATTTAGGTCACTTTTGCTCTGTTTAGGTTCTTTTCCGTATGGTGGTTAAGTCTTTCGACAGACTGAAGCCACATATCTTTATATTTACCATTTGACGTGCGTCCAAGCAATATAAATAATGAGTTACGCAATTTATTTATACAGGGACATAAAACAAATAAAACAAAAAAATAAGTTTTGATTTTTAAATTTGTTAAATTTTTCTCAGTCTTTTTATGTAAAAAACATTTCTTCTGCAAACTATTTTTACTCTCTATTTAATATGCAACTTTGGTGGCATAAGTAAAATTTTGGTAAAAAAGATTTTTTCTTTACGATTTTGGCAAACCTAAAAACCTATTTGAGACTGCAATGGATTGCACAAATACACAAAATATCACCCAAGTCAGTCAAAAAGTGATAATTTTGCAAAATATATACCGGCAACAAGACAAAAACAAATCGCATCGCTTTTTGCATAAGTTAATCAACCAATTCAACTCAATGAAAAATAACACCAAGCAGTGTTGCGACTAGAAGTCCTAGTTATTTTTGAAAATACCTGTGAGAGTAGCTTCGCATTGGTGTACCCCTTTTACTACAAAGGCGCTTATGGGAGTCAGAATCTTAGTTCATTCATTTTTTTTTTCCTTTAGTGACAAACGTTTTCGTTTTAGGGACATGATTTAACACTTTTTAATTGCGAACACGATACCTTTATTTTTATCGATTTAAAGCACAACTAAAAATATAATGTGAAGATAATCCCCCTATAGCCACTAATGCTATTTAAACCTGGTAAAATATTATTGTTGGGGTATTTTCTTTTAAAATTTGAATAATACAATCAAAAAAAAAAAAAAATAAAATTTCCCCAAAAAATTTCCCCGGCCCCCGAATTTCACGAGACTCTCGAAATTCGAGTTTCCCCGTCTCGTCTCGTCTCGTTTCCCCGAGACAAGATCGAGACAAACTTTTTTTTTTTTTCCGGGGCGAATCGAGAATAACACTTCAAGATTTTTCGAGATCGAAAAATTTTTTTTGGGAGATTTCTCGATCTCGAAAAAAATGTCTACAATAACCACAGCTCTTAATAGGCCAGAAAATAGAAAAAAAAAACTATGCTAAAAAATAATTCTAATTTATTTTAAACGTGAGAACATAACAAACAAAAAAAAAAAAATGACAACAAAGCGAAATTTTTCGATTTTTTTTGATCTCGATATGTGCTGCAATAAGTCACAGCTCTAAACCCCAAAAAAAGAAAATAAAAAAATATGTTTTAAAAAAAATTTTTAATTTTTTTTAAACATGGGGAAATAACAAACCAAAAAAAATAGCAAAGATAGCAAAGTAAATAAAAAAAAAAGATAAAAGTAAGTTTTTCCCCTATTCTGAAAGAACTTAAACGTTTTTTAATGTTCCAAACTATTACGAAAAATTTTGGGTAATATCGATAATTTTTTTTTTTAAAACGACTATTTCGATTATAAAAAATGAGTTTGTTGCTGGTATTGGTACATGTACATTCTTCTCTTCACAAACGAAGAAACAATTTTAAACTTTCACCCTTTTTTTTTCCTTTTAAATTTAAATTTTTGGATAAAAGATAAATTAAAAAAACAAGGATTTGTTTAATTTTTTATTTTTTTAAAAAATTCTTTTTTTTTTCTGATCTTGGTGGTTTTTTTTGTTATAGGTGGCTTTTTTTAGTTTTATTTATAGCATATATGTATAGCCTCTGTAAAAAGGGATTGGTAAGTGAGGCGAAAATAAAAAACCCCAATTAACTTTTTTTTAATTTTTTTTAAATTAAAAAAAGAATACTTTTTTTAAATTTTCCTTCGTTTTCAAATATTTCACTATAAATTTTTAAAAAAAATTTTTAAACACATTTTGGGGGCGCTAATCTTAATTTTGGGCTTTTAAAAAATTACGTCATATGAAATCAAGTTTGACTTTTTTTTTAAAAATTAGACATTTGTCAATCTGTTATTGAAAAAAAAAACAAAAAGGGGTTCCCCCAACGAATACGGTAATATGGTTTATGTGTATGGGTATAACATAATAATTATTAAGCATGTGCACCAAAGTGTCTAACTTTTTTTCAACAGTCAAACTTGATTTCATATGGCGTAATAGTTTTTAAAAAACTAAGATTTTCACACCCCAAAAAGTTTTTTTTGCCAAAAACTTTTTTGTGAAATATCTTGAAACAAAGCAAAAAAAAGCAAAAAAAATTTTTCCCCTTTTTTCAATTCAAATTAAAAAAAAATTTTTGGGCTTTATTTTTTTCCTCTACTTACCCCAAAACCCTGTATTTTAACGTATTTTTTTTAAAGATAAAAAAATTTTCCCCTTTTTTGCAGCCTTGGCCTTTTTTTTATAACCCATACATAGGGTTTTAAAACATTTAGTTTTTGTTTTTGGGGACTTTCGAAATTTTTTAAAATTTTAATCGAGATCGAGAAATTTTCTTCGAGAAAAAAATTTGGGACGAGTTTTTTTTCTCGTCTCGATGATCGAGACGAGACGAGAAAGGGGGGCCCTTTGAGACGAGATTTCTCTCTCGATGAAACCCCAATTGACCAATATAAAAAAAGGGTTATTTACCTGAAATAGGTTATAATAATTGAGATTTTTGTGGCCGTGGCTGTTTTATAAGGCTGTCCATTATCTAAGGGTATCTTATAGGGAATTTCCTATAAAGTAGATTTTTGTTAGCTTGAAAGTGGTCGATAACACAGGTGGCCGATATAAAAGGGTGTCCATTAATACAAGTTTTACTCTATAAAATACACTCTAAAAGGTAAATTAAACAATAAATAAAATTAAAATATAAATTTTGCTTTAAAAATTTTTGAAATTCGAAGACGCTTTTTTACTTTATTTTATAATTAACATTTTATTTTGTTGTGATACGTCCATTTCTTAATTTAAAAAATGGTGGTTGGCATGATTTTAATGCTTTGCAGGTATTTTTATTTAATAAAATAAGGGTACTTTTCTATATTTTATGTTTTTGTGAATAATATCAATAACATATTAACTTGTTTATAATTTTGTGGAATTTTTTATTCTTTGTGAATTTTTAAAGCTTCCTTCCTTTGACTTATAGTCTAAAATTTTTACCCTTCTAAAATTTGTTACATGCACAATAAACTTTTTAATCTCTTTTGGATTTTCAATTAATGTTTTTTTATTGTTTTTAAAGATCCAATGGTGTTTTGAGTTTTAAACACTGAACGAATGTTAAAAATGTATTATCTATTCATTAAATCAGCTCTGAAATGCCAAAATTTATAAATTTTTTTTAAATTTTTTTAAAAACTTTTAAAAAATAAATTTAAAAACAATTTTGTTTCGAACAAGAAATAAAAAAGCTATAAGGGCAAGCCTCGTTTAAGAATTACTCGGGTTTCATACATGAGGTTTTTTATGAATTCTATAGGTAATTTACAAAAAGTAATTTAAACGTTATATTATGGATATAAAGGCAACTTATTCTTTAGTTTAAATCATTATTGTTTGTTAGTGAAATAATTTAATAAAACCTTTTTTTATAATTTTAGCCCTTAATATGATTTATAACTTTATATTATTATTTATTTATTGTACATACTTTAACGGTAGGTTCGGTCCAGTCATTTGTTAACAATTAAAACAACTATGTGTTTACTAATAGGTTATTAATAAATTTTAATAATAATAAGTTTTGTATTCAATAATGAGCAATGTGCAAATTTAACGTTTTCGCATTGTTAAAAGCTATTTTAGCTAATTTATTTTTTAATTAAAAATTACTAAGCCTTTTTAAAATTTAATGTGGTATTGTATGTGAAATAAATTTATTTATTATACAAATTTGTTTAAATGGGTTAAATGTAAAAGCAGTTGTTTTTTTTTAATATATATATTTTTTTAATTTTGTTTAATTTAGTTTTTCTTACAGGAACTGTAAGACGTGAAAAAGAAACCGAAGCTCCAGAACATCGGTTAAAATGTTGAAAAATATTTTTGAGAAAAAAAGATACAGGTTTATAAAAAGTCAAATCTTCTTGGTTTTTTTTTGTGCAAGCCCCTTATTTAAAAAAAATGTTTAAGATTTTTTTTAAGAAACCCAAAATCTTATAAGAATTAAAGCATCTACTCATGAAACTAAAATACTAAAAATTAAGAGTATTAACCATAAGTAATAAAAATACTTATATTCTTTCTAATTTTGTGGTTTGAGAATGGGCTCCGGGCATTAAATTTGTTTTGATCTAAAAACCTGTCAGTTCTCTTCCTGATCCTAGTAAAGTCCCATTTTACAAACATCTTTTCTCGAAAAAAAAAGTTTCGGCGTGATTAAGATTTAAATTTTACATCTTGCCCTTTATATTTGCCGTCAGACCAATAAGCGGTGTGACGACACAAGGGTTACCGAGTTCCACCATTAGTTTTTTTTATTCGCTAATTTATTTTATTCAGAGCAGAAATCGCGTTTTTTATTTCATTTTAAGGTAAATCGGTTTAGTGTTAATTAAATATGCAACATATTGAATGTAAAGTGTAATTTTACCGTCAAAATCAAACGAAATTACTACAAAAAATAATACATTTAACAAAAAATGGGTTAAAGTCCTAAAAATTATGTATTATCTTTAAAGAAAAAAGAAACACACCTCGTGAGTAATTATGATAACCTACTTTTTAAACCAATAGAATTATTTTTTTCATAATGCGTTTTGGTTAAACAAAGATGAACAATGATGATTAAAAAAAAGATTGTTTTTTAAGCGGTTAGCTTCGCTTGGTATTTTTTTTTCTTGTTTTTTTTAAGAAAGATAACGTTTCAATATTTTTATTGGCCTAAATGGACAAAAAGATTATAATATATGTTATATTTTTTTTTGGTCTAAACATAATGAGAGTTTAGGTTTATGGTGGACGTCGGCCGTGTTTAAAAAAAAATTAGAAAACGAACATTTTTTACAGTAAAATAAGCAACTTTATCACATTTCATATTGTAGGAATGTGTCTGTTAGCGTCTACGAGATCCTACCGTACGCTCGGTAGGATGCCAGGTTCCGGCCTGACGCACACGGTGTGTATATTACACGAAAAGTTTCCCCCTATCGTAGCTTTGTTATCGTTTCAAATAAATATTTAAGATTTAGTATTTAAATTCACATAGGTATATTAATTACCTGTGAAAAAAAATTTAAAAAAGTAATGTTACCTAACCAAAGATTATTTACATGGTTACTCTATGCACCTAACTGACTGGTTCACTCACTCACTTACTCACTCAGTCTCTAATTGACTTATTAAAATCACGGAACACTTACTTAGGAAGTAGAAACCTAAAATTTGGTATGTAAGTAGGATTAAGGGAATAAATTGAGGAGAAAATTCTGAAAACTGTACATTTTGCCATTTGATTAAACCTGAGTTTCTGGTTGTCGTAAATGCCTTGAAATTTAAAATGCAGACAAGATTTTATTTACTAAAATAAAAATTGCCCAATGCCAAGTCAAAAAAGTGTGGAACAATTTGTGGACAGAACTTTTAGATCTTAGTACATACTTTAGAAGGCCGATATTTTGGGATAGGAACTTGGCCTTTATTAGTGTTTTTGGTGAGATATGTTTTTTTTTACACTGTATATATTTATTATTTACTTCATTTTAGGTAACCTTTAGTTAATGCAAAGTTTTTCAAGTTTATTTAAAAGTTTTACCACTGATATAAAAGGATTTTTATTGCGGGGTTTTTTTCTGTGAAAAATTAAAACATTATTTTTAGATCAGAGAGGTTAAAAACCTTGGGAGTGATGGAAAAAAAGGGCACAGGGTAACCGTCCAACACTAGGGGATTCCCAAAAAGGCATTATCTGGTCGTAAATGGTAAAAAAAAATAATAGGTGGTAGAGGAGCTTTCCCCCGCCTGAGGTGGTACCACCCCTTTAAAGGACTCGTGAAGTCTTAGTACGTTTCGAGTTCTGGGCGGTGAGTAAGTTTTCCTTCTTCCTCCTCCTTCTTCTCTTTTTGTTTTCCTTCCTCCCTCTTTTCTTTTTTTTTTCCTTTCTCTTTTTTTTTCCCCTTACCAAAATTTGGGGAAAAAATGATGATGGCACACCCGAACGTAAAATTATCCGGGGGGTAAAATACCCCCCCCATTCGGTTTCTCCCGGGGGAGGGGTACATTTGGGGGCCACCACGAAAAGTCTGATATCGTTTACAAAAATAT
>JAHBCN010017938.1:0-17700 GCA_019359885.1 Listronotus oregonensis
CACACCTACTTTCCTAAACTTTTAGTAATTAACTTACCACCATTCTTGTTTATAAAAATAATAAATTTTCTTTCGCAACAAATTTTTCTTACTCTAAATTGCCGGCATTTTTTAAAGCATTAATGGAATAATTTTAATTTTTATCTAATATAAAGTTAGTTGTTATTGTGCAAATTTAAAATATTTTACTAAATATTTGATTTTAAAAAAAATTTTTTGAAGGTTATGAAAATTTATTTAATAAATTTGTTAATAATTTTTTTAAAATATTATAGGGGGTGTTTAAAAAACATGGCCATCGCTCGTGGGGTAATTCTTTACTAAAAAATAATAAAAAAAGTCCGAAAAAACGCATGGTTTCGAAATACAGAGTTAAAGTTTAATTTTTTTTTTCTTTTTTTCAAATGATTAAAAATACCACTCAACCGATTTTAATGAACTTAGAACTTGAAAGTGTATTAATAAAGTGCATAGTTTTAAAAAAAATCGCTTACAGCTGCGGCAGTGGCGTGCTCGGGGTAACGAAAAATGTATTTGAAAAGAATATTGCGCCACTGACTTTTGCCAATTTTGATGCACCAGTTATGGCTTATTACAAACCAAAAGTTACCTCGGTTTTTTTCGTTTGGGGTTTTCCCCCTTAGCAGATATGGTTAATTTTATAAAAATGTGAAAGTACCCATTCGTCGGCTAATGCAAAAATAATCGTATAATGCCATGAAACTGTAGCTTTTGACAGTTCTCAAATTTAAAAATTTTTAAAAATCTTTGTAGAAGTCAAAAGTGTTTTCGGTTATTCTTAAATTTAGCTTTTTTTTTGATTTTAGTTATTTGTTTGTTTCTTTTTTTTTGATTCGTGTTTAGATATTGCTGCGCATTAATATTATTTTCTCCTATCAAGATGGTTTTATCAACTACACTTCAGCCGAATTATGATATGTTGTTAATTTATGGACAAACAAATCAAAATGCTAGACAAGCTGTGCGAGTTTATCAGGCTTATCCCCAAAGAAAATTTCCCCGGGAAAAAATATTTTCCACGTATTGTAAGTCATTTAAGAGAAACTGGTTCTTTAAAACCTTTAAAAGCTGATTCTGACGCAGAAGATACCGCCGAATATACGAGTCGAAGGAAATATTAAATAGAGTTGAACGTGATCCTAGTACAAGTAAGAGAATTGTTGCAAATGAACGGGAAATATTTGGCATCATTTTCACAGAATCTGAAGGAGCAAAGTTTATCCCCCTATCATTTTCCGTGTCCAGGAACTTCTACCTAGAGACTTTCAACCAAGGGTAATTTTTGTCTATGGTTCTTAAACAAACTGAGACACGACCATCTTTTTTTTAAACGTGTACTATTCACTGAGGGACCTGAATCCACTAGATTTTTATTTGTGGGGTCATTTAAAAGAAATAGTTTATAAAACACCATTAAATAACAGAAGAATCATTAAAAAAAATGAAAATGCATTTGTCATCATTAGAGAAGATCCAATATTTGCAAAGGTAAGAAGATCTTTGGGAAAAAAGGTTAAATGCTTTTCCCTTTAATGGTGGTCACTTTAAACATTTCTTTAGCTTTAAGTCAATTGTGTATTGTACAAAAACAAAGTTTTGAATAATCATGGGTTTCTACGATTATTTTTTCATTACGCCGACGAATGGGTACTTCCTTTTTATAAAATTAACCATATCTGAAGGGAAACCCCAAACAAAAATCCTTTTTGTGGCTTATGTAATAAGCTTCATAAGGTATCAAAATTGGCAAGGCAGTGGCGCACAAATTTTTCTCTTTCATTTTAAGTTACCCCTACAACCCCTGCCCATGTAAGCGATTTTTCTTAAAACTACGCCTTTTTAATACCTTTCAAATTCCCAAATTTCTTAAAAGGTTAGTGGATTTAATATTTGAAAAAAAAAAGAAAAAAAATAAAATTTCTCCCATATTTCGGAAACCGGCGTTTCCGGCCCATGTATGGATTTTTTTTTTATTTTTTAAAAAATTCCCCCGGCATGGTCCATGTTTTTCACCCTTTTAAAACAAATTTTAGAGTTCTTTTTAAAATTTAAAAAGTAGCTTTCTCATTTATTAGTTAGGCATTGCAAAAGTGGATCAGCAATTTTTTTTTCTAAATTTTCATACTCTGTTTCAAATTTGTAAATCTAAAGAAGCCTGTGTATAACCTAAAAATTTTTAAAAAATTTAAAACCAAAAAAAATTATATCTTAAAATTTACCTGAATAAGCATATAGAAAAGATATGTATAACACCTAAAGCCTTTATTAAAGCAATAAGAAAAAAATATTTTATAGGGTTTTCGCCACTTTTTCTTTAAGCGTTGTCTAAAAAAATTTTTTTTTTACGACTGCTTTAAAAAAATGGGGTTTTTGAAAACTAAACAAGCTTTGAAAATTGTTTTTTGCGACGGGGGAAGGAAAATATGTTTTTTTTGCACACGGTTCTGTCTTTCAATATGATTTATTATGGTTTTTTATTGTTATGTAAAAAAAAATAGAAAACTAAAAATAGGCTTTATTCCATAGCAACCGTCATAGTTTTCTTTTTTTTTGATTAGATCCCAAATTTTGATACAAAAAAATTTTGATTTCGCGAAAAAATGTCCGATTCTAAAAATTTAAAAAAAGCGAGTTTAATCTCGTCAAACCTATTTTCCCCAAAGTCAAGAGATCGATATAAAAAAGAGTTACATCGATTTATGAAGTGGAGACAAGCAAATAACGTACAAACGTTCTCCGAAAATGTTATGTTGGTGTACTTTGAAGAGCTGTCGAACAAATACAAGTCTTCAACATTATGGAGCACCCTTTTTCCCTGCTAAAATCAACCCTGAGGGCAAACCAAAAGGATATTGGGAAATCCAAAAATTTCAGGCCCTAATAAAAAGAAAAAAAGAAAACTAGGGGCCCAAAAAGTCCAAAATTCTTAGCGAGAATGATTTTTGCCGCTTCCTAAAGAACGCTTCAGACAGTATTTTTTTAATCAAGGTAGGCATCACAGTTATTTTATTTATTTTATGGTGTCATTTTTTTTTGTGGGGAAGGTTTGTGGGAGGGGGTTCCCAATTCTGTTTTTAAAAAATGCTAGTTTCATAAAGTACTTCTTAAAATGAATAAAACTAAAGACTTATCGGTATTTTTTTTTTTTTCAGGCAGTGGTGGCAGTCGGACTCTCTGGGGCATGCCGAAGAGAAGAATTGTGCTTCCTTAAAAAAAAAAAAATGACGGATTTTGGCAGCGGAATGTTAATTAAACAGAGAATACCAAAAAAAAGGAGATCATTTACAGTGTCGGGGGAATCTTACACCATTTTAAAAAAAATATTCTGCCCTTCGACCTCCACTCCTGCAAACAGATCGTTTTTTTTAATTATCAAAATGGAAAATGCACTCGCCAAAACATTGGAATTAACAAAATTGGCGGTATGGAAAAAACATCGCCAAATTTTTGATTTTTGGAAATCCAGAAGCCTATACCGGGATTGTTTAGGCGGTCGTCAGCCACAATATTGGGGGTTTTGGATCAGATTTGTTTGGTCTGAAGCGCCATGGTGGATGGAAATCCAGCTCAGTCGCCGAAATTTTATAGATGACTCGCTTAGTAATAAAATGGATGTTTCAAAAGGGGTCTCTTCCTTTCGTCTGTTGGGGGAAGAAAAACAGCAATTGAGTAATGAAGTGCCGAAAAAAATGCAATATGCCGACGACAGAGAACTGTATAAGCAAGGTGCCAGAAAATGTTGTTCCATCGTTAAAAAGTCGATCAACAATGCGACGATTCCTGCAGAAGTAAACATTACAATTAATATTTTAAAATAGTTATGAATTTCCCCTTTTTTCTAAATTATAGTCTGTAGTTTCTTTTTTTTTATTATTTTTTTTTTTTGCGTTTGTTTTTAAAATAAAAATTTACAAAAAAAATTTTTTTTTTTTTCAGTCGTATAAAAAGTATCGAAAAAAATCGTTAAAAAATTTTTGAAAACCGGGGGTTGGGACCTCGACTTCGTTTTGCCCCCTAAATTTTTTTTTGGGTTTTTAAAAATCGTTTTCAAACCTTTTTTTAATTTTTCTAATCAAAAATTTAAAAACCCAAACAAACAAATTATAATATAACGCAACACTCTATACAGGGTATTAAAAATTTTTATGTACCAAAAATTTTTTAAATGGGTTTTCCCAAATTTTTCTTTTTCAAGATACATTTTTTTTTTAAATTTTTTTTTCGAAAAAATTTAAAAAAACCAGATACGGGGGTCTTGTCATTGGCGGTGGTGATTATAACATTAAAAAGCTAACTCAGCCCTAACTTGATTAAATTTATTAGGTCCAGTGGCGTTTCGAGCGGGATCTGAACGAATATTTTTAACTAAAAAATGTACGCCACTGACTTTTGTGCTGTTTTTATTATGTTCTTTGGATTAATCAAATAAAAATACAACCTTTTTGTCTTTTAAATTTAGTTGGATAATATTTTTTTAAAGGAGTAAATAGGCATGTTGTTAAATTTTTTTACTGAAATTATTTAAAGTAATCAAATATTTTGTGTCAAATTTTAATTAGTAATTTCTGTTCTCTTAATTAAATTGGATTTATGTTAAATGGGATAAGGTAATTATTTAGATTCACGGCCCTACCTATTTTTGACCATAAAAAATAAAAAAATTGAGTTATCGACAAGTTTCTTTTTCAAAATATCCTACTTTTGGGTGTATTGATGATTACAACTAAATAAATATAGAATATTTAATACCTTGATTTTTTCAGAGAAAATTCACTTTAAAAGACTTAAAATTTTATTTATTTTTATTATTGTTTGAATTTTTTATTAAAAAAATGTTTTTCCTAAATACTTTTTTTAATGTTTATAAAATATAGAACAATTAAAAAAAAATTAAAAATATTTATTTTTCGATTTTTTACAATCTTTTAAAAATTTAGAAATTTATTTTTTTTGAGTTGTCAAATATTTTTATTTTTAAAGTTCATTAAAAATAAAATAATTTAAAGAAAATTAAAAATTGAAATTTTTAGATTTTTTTTTGAAAAAATTAGAAATTGATATTTTTAAAAAATAAATTAAAATTATTTGTCTTTTGTGGGCTATGGAACAAATCACTAAAAATTTCTAAACTTAATAAAGCATTTTGATGACAAAAAACTTAAATAATACCATTTTTTTTTCCTGTGTTCACCTGTTGCCTGGGTTGGGGTCATGGATCTTTGAACATTAAGATTCGGGTATCAGCACTCTTGTTGCCACCGTATAGAACGGAATGAAGCTAAAGGTATGTTTCCTTCCACGCGGCCGCCGCATCTCTAACACTACGTTAGCGGCAAAGCCTTACTAATGTTTTTAAAGTGCCTGTTTCTTCCGCGGCCGTCGTATGCGTCCGCTGTCCGCTGCGATTGATGCGACTGTACGTGAAGAAGCAATGTAAACGCAGTCGTGTCTGCGACTGATATTTTTTTGTGTTGTTTTTTGTGGGAAAATCGTTTTTTTTAATTGTTAAAAAAATTTAAACTTTATTTTTTTAAAGAGATCCTGGATTTTAATTGTATTTTGAGTTTTAAGATCCCAAATCCAATGATGTTTCCACTTATTCAAAAAATCAGTTTAATGTTTTCCCAAGATCCTGCCAAAAATATATTGTCTGACTCTCTAACATAAAATATGGTTTGTTATGAAAATTGCTATTAATATAAATTTTTTTGAATAAGTGCAATACATTATTGGTTTTGGGAACTTAATATTCAAAATACATTTAAAAAATCCCGAGCCGTTTTAAAAAAAAAACAGTTGATGATGACAGCTCAAAGACAAATCGTCGGTGTATAAATCTAATAACACTATCTTGTAGAACATGAAAAGTAGCAATGGAAATGTAAAAATTATTTTGTTACATCAATTCAAATAAAGTCAAAAAATAAAAACAAATTGCGAATAATGGTTTTTTCAAAAGTAATATTCGAAAATTTTAAAGTTCTAAATTTTGATTAGTAATTCGCAACTTTGCCTTCATTTAACCGACCCCTTTTTTCAAGTTTCCGAGATCCTAATGATAAGACTGAGTTTGGTTCACCCTGTACAGATTTACCTTAATAAATTAATTTTTCCTTGTTATTGGATATTCAACTTGTTGGGCCGAACTTTTATCGTCTTTTATTAAGTCAAGAATAAAACTAAACTCTGCTTTATTCACTCTAAAAATTTTCTAAATTTACTTCATCCTGTTGCAGTTCGATTTATTAAGAAATTATAAAACCCCATTGGTCTTTCGAAATATTGGATTTATAGAGGCATTCTATGTTTCAGATTTTAATTGTAATAGTATTTTATTTTTCCTTTTCTAATAATAAATTATTCCCCTAATCATTCCTCAAAATTCCCCCCAAAAGATTTTCCCCTTTTTCCCCTAATAATTTTGCTTCGGGTTTGACCGCTTCCAAGAAACCACCCGATTAAAGGCGGCCGCATGCGTTAGTCGCATTGCGTTAGCCCGCGACGGCCGCTGGAAGGAACCACACCTTAAGATCAACACAAGGCTTAACTCAAGGTGTTAGCATACCGTGCTGATGAGTAAATGACATCCTGCGCCTTAAACAGGTGTCTCCAACGGTGCCTCTAAGAAACAGGGCGACCTCTCAGAGTAACTAGCCTTACTGCGGTAATGCGGGGCTCTGCCGTGGTGGACTATTATTTTCCTAGCTCCAAACAAAAAGCGGACATAACCGCTTTCATAGAAAAAAAGTGACAAAGGTGCGTTGATCGAAACGGATTAATCCGTTTCGAGAGGTGCCACCCAAGATCACAAGCAGAAAAAGGTGCGCCAACGGAAACAGGTGAATCCGTTTTGAAAGGTGCCCCTGACGTCACCGGCGCCTGTTTCACGGGGAAGGGCTAATCCATCCCGACCAAACAGGTGCTCAGGAAGGGATTCCTGAATCCAAACAGAAGGCGGACAGAACCTAGGAAAAAGGGTTTTAAACAGAAAGTGGATAGGACCGTTTTCATAGGGTAAGGCCGGAGATGCGGCCTCAGAAAGAACATCTGGTTCCTGTAACAAGGACCTGGTAGCTACCCACGTCACTAGACCGGCAGAGGAGGGTATGTCGGATCTAACCGTCTGCTCGTCATACTCTCCAGGAGATAGGGACACCAGAACACATCAGAACACATATTGTGCTCGTGTCCGGTAGCGACACGAGTAAGAGGAGATGTAAGAACTCTCTCCCAATCTGGTATCGGATTCATTAGAAGTCTGATCCTATTGGGAGAAATATAAAAATGTGTGAGCCACAATAGACCGAGCGGTCGCAGTGGAGGGCGTAAAAAGTCCACTCACTTTAAACCTACCTACCTACCTACCCATTTTTTTCATCTTCAAAATAACAATTAACATCGATTTTTTAAAAATTTAATTTATTTATATAGATTCGTAAATGCGTCTTAAAAAAGTACAAAATGAAAAAAACTTTGTTAATATCTCTATTAGTGATAACGAGACGGTCTGTCTTGAGTCTTGTCTTAGGTTACAGCAAGACCAAGACCAAAACAAAGACAGCAAGACCAAGACCAAGACCAAGACTGCCTTTGTTCGCTTGCAAGACCAACCAGACCTAGACCGAGGAGTGCAAGACCAAGACCGACCTGCAAGACTCTTGCATTTATGCGATTTTTTAATAATTATAAATTTCAATTTTTATATTCAATATATAGAGGTATTTCATACAGACATGACAAAAAAATTGTCGAGGACTGCAAAAGGGATTATTTAATAAATAACAGGTTTTTTTTATAAAATAATAATTAAATCGATTACTTTGTTATATATCTTCCTTGAATAACTTATTTTATAATCAGAAACCTGTGTTTCATATCAGAATCATTCTAAGAAAATTTCGTCACATCTGGTGAGTTATTAAGTCTTTTTTGCTCACACACTACACCGTTTTGTATTTGCTTTAATTTTATATGGTTCTTCAAAGAAAATTTAAATAATTCTTATTACTAAAATGTTTCTATATGTCACTAAATGTATAAAAGCAGTTTGTCTCATTCAACTAAAAATGGACCACAATAAATTAATAACTACATTTATAATATGCTTTTTAATCAAATAATTTAAATGTACGTGTAAGGTTAAAATTGGTATATTTTAAAATTTTAAAGCAAAACATATAGCCTCCATCTTTATTTATTTTTAAGTACTAAAAAAATATATTTTATTTAAGATTGATTAGTTTAAATAATTACTACCAAAAAAAAAGCAAGACCAGCAAGACTCTTGCAGCAAGACCAAGACCAAGACCGGGTGGTGCAAGACCAAGACCAAGAACAAGACCTTCTTTTGGCTTGCAAGACCAAGATCAAGACCAGGCTTGCAAGACCAAGACCAAGACTAGCCCGGTCTTGGTCTTGCTTTGCTCATCACTAATCTCTATTTTTCGATTTTTTATAGCTAAAAATAGGTGGGACCGCGATTCTTAACAATTACTTGGGATAATATTATGTTAGAAGAAAAAATTAATTTTTGTTAATAATTTAAGTAATAAACTAGACCATTGGTTTATTTATACTGCAAAAATATTTGTTTAATTTAGTAAATTTGGCTGCAGACAACTTTTGTAAGTTTGGCTACGTCAAGTTTTTTTTCCTGTATACGCAACCCTGATTTTGCAAGCTCAACTCCCTTTTGACTGATCTACTCCGTCCGAAGACAGCAGCTCCTGTGGAAGCTACAGCCACAGTTTATACCGTACAACGAATCAGTTATTTAACTCTCCACCTGTTTTGAAGCCATAGAATTCAACCAATAGAAACACTTTCCTCATATTCTGGGCATGCTCAACCTGCCAAGTGATATGAGGATGATTTCTTTTATTTATAATAACCAATCCGGTCTAGTCTTGTCTTTTTCTGTTACGACAGTTTTACCACAACAGAGAGAGATGAACAGATGCCGCACCTGATTGAATCAGAAAGTGAACGCACCAGTCAGGGCTGGTCTATCGGTTTTTTTTTTATTTATTTTTGATCGTCAGGTCAGTCAGTGAATTGTTTGGAGGTTGGAAGCGTTGTTATTTTTCGGTGATTTCAAGGGATTTGTTTAACTGTGTTGGATTTTTTGACAATTTATTTGTCAAAAAGTGACTAGTGTTTTCAGGTTTCATTTTTAAAAACCATGGTTGTGTGTTGTTTTGTCTACAAAAGTTACAAGAAAGTCAATCCAGCTTTAGGATATTTTAGCTTTTATACACAGTTTAGAGCATACCAGAATGCTGCAAAGGGTGTGTTTGGCAACCTTAGGTCTCCAGATCAAACTTTCTTTGAGTTTTTTGGATCCCGCGAAAGTCTATTTGTCCGCCATTTTAAAGATTTTGCCATTTTGCCAAGTGTTGGCACAAAAATAAGGGAAAAAATTTTAGAACTTGTAAAAACTTCTCTAAAACTTATTTTGCATCTTTGTTTACCAGAACAAGAATATTTTACACTTTAAAATGTTTAAACAGAGATTTGTTTTCACCCAAAACAAAAAAATCACAAAAACTTAATATTTTTGAGCATTTATAGGCCTATTATTTATAAGTGTAAGATAATATAACCATACATTTAAATTCAACTAGATCCTGAATCAGTATTCAGTCTGTCAAAAACAGACGGTTGTTACCATTGTAGTAATTTCTATCCAGTGGTTCTAGAAATGTATAGGTATTCATTTCATTTTACTGAGGTAGTTATTTAAATAATTTAACTGCTTCCTTAAAACTTCGGGTTACTTTGAAACTCTGTAAGGTAAAATTTTGTTTCCTCTATGTCTTGTGTGTACGTAGGTCTAAGAATTATATTTTATGGCTTTAGTTTTTGATTTAGCTATTTACTGGATTGTGATTCTTCTATATGTGTGATAATGGGCTACTTTCACATTTTTAAATCTTATACTGTACTGTAATGTTCATTCTCGGCTTGCTTCGGTTTGCTCGGTATGAGTCAAAAAAATTCATTATTTTTCATTTTCCCGGCACGTAATAGTGGCCTATTATTTAAATTTCGTATGACCTCGACGTATGTACTCGAAATTAATTTTCTTGGTCACTTGACCATATTATATATTTTTATTAAATATACTTACACATCAATTTTTTAACATGACTTTTATTTATTGAAATGGCTACCTACAAAAATAATAAATCAATTATGTATATTCGTTTTATGTTCTTCAACATCAACATTTATTTCTCTTGAGGTAGCCGAGCCTTTAATGGTTTTATGAGGAGCGGCTGAACCGGTTTTTAAATAAAATTTTTCAAATACATCATTTTACGCAATTTTTTCCACCTATTTAAACCTACCTGCCTACCAGCTATCCAATTATGTGTAAATAACTGATCATTCTTAATTACGTTTCCTAGGGTTCTTTTTTTACCAATTCCATTCAAGTTGCTGCATATCATTTAATTTACTAATTTGATTAAATTAATTTCAGTCCGGCCCTGGCGAGCTCCAGCTTGCGATTTATTCACAACATTTTTGACACATAGGGCGCGTGCGCGAAATATGAGGAAAGAATGAAAAAGTCAAATCTGGCTTCATTCAAATTAACAGAGTTAAATAACTGATTCGTTGTACGGTATAAACTGTGCTACAGCATAGGATCTACGCCAGATCTTCTTGACAGGTAATAACAGAGCTAGCATATATTTTGGGTATTTAGAAAAACACCATATCGTATATGAAACGTTGCAAAATATACATAAAAAGTAGGTACTCACTATGGTCACATCTAGTATTGTAAATGAAAATATTTCCAGTAAAAATACTTTTATGGAAATGCAAATATTGTAAAAAGATTGAAAATGTTGAAAATATGGTAAAAAAATAATAACGCGTTATAAACTATTAAAAACAAGGGTTTATTAATTTGTATATGTCGCAGGCGTATTGCATAATCCGGCTTTTTGCAAAAATACTGGGTGTTTTGCAAAATGCCGGCGTTTTGAACAATTCAATACATTTCTGCAACGAGCCTGGCTATTTTCAGGCGTTTTACAAAATTTAACCAGAGCTAGGTTGAATTGTTGTAAATCTTATTATTAATTGAAACAACCAATTCACTTACGTTAACAAATCTGACCGGTCATAAAGTAAATGTAATGGAAACACTTCGCTTGCGGTCGGCTCTACAATTTTTATGCGTTGTCATCGAGTCGCTGAAGAGGCATTTAGAGACAGCACACTCCATTAAACATTTTGCGCCCGCTTCTACTTTTACGAAAACTCTGCTTGTTTGTGGCTTCCAAGTTAATTTGATTAACTTTTTTGCCATTTGTGGTTTACGAGGGTTTGTTAACGCAATAAAACGTGGTAATATAATGAACGAGAGCTGGGAGTATTTGTCCTCAACCAATGAGTGTGGATTAATTTTATTTGTTTTTAGGCAACTTAAAGGTTCTTTGAGTTAGTGGAATGTAAAGACGATAGTGGAGTAAAATTTGAAAGGAAAGTTGCTTAGTTATCGAGAAAAAAAAACCGGCGTAGAACCAAACAAGACTAAGTGGAATTCTTTAATAAGGTAATCATGTACACGAAATCACTTTTTACGACATTTTTTAGTGGTCGAGAACTTTTTTTATTTCGAAAAATCCCAAAAAAAATCGGTTTTCAATAAAACACGTTTTTAACATCTCCACTGCTATATCTCTAATAATATTCATGCTATCAGGTTAATTTTTTTTTAGATTAAAGTAGACACAATGCCCTTCGAACAACGTCTCACATAAAGCTGATTTTTTTTTTGTTAAATTTTTAAAATAGTAAAAACCCAAAAAAATTGTTATTTTTAGTAGCGTAACTTTGGCAATAGAGAAAAAGTTTATTATTGAAAATTTATATATACATGCTGCGTACAAATTTTAGCTAATGTTTAAAAAAAGTTTTTAAACAAAAATTTTTTAAATTCTTGTTATAGTATTAAGTCAGTGATATTTTTTAACGGCGAAACTTATTTTTGCGCGCTTGGCTTTAGCGAGCCGGCCGACTGCAAAGATCTTCCCGTCCGCTGGGAGTGTAGTAGTTAAAGTTTTATCAAAATTTTTAAACCAGATTTTAGGGCCAAGTTTTAAAAAAAGGATAATTTTAAATATCCAAAACAGGTGGGTAGGTTTTTAAACCCATACAAAAAATATCAATAATTTTTAAAAAACCCACCCAATTAGTAGGTTTATTAATTTTTTTTATTTTTTGGTGGAAACCACCCGGAATTCGTTATTTTTTGATTATACATTTAAAACTTCATTTTTTTTGAAACATTTTTAGCAACAAAAAATTGTGGATGTTTATGTCTTTTAATTAAATTTGAGAAATATAGTACATAAAATATAAACTAGGGCTTCGTTAAACGTTCTTTTTAAACAAAAATATAATTTCTTTTTTTCCATATAAAGAAATGATGATGCCGTTCTTTGACATGTCTAAATGCTGCTTGGGATAACAAGTTAGAATTTTTATAATAAATTTGTTACTATTGAAGGTTTTTTTTATATAAAAAAACCAGAACTTTAACTAAAAAAACTTTCAAACTATTACCTAATTTTAGTTAGTTTCGGTTAGGTTTTCCTCGTTTTGTTTTTTTTTTATTAAAATGCGCCGTTCTGGTCGGTTGATTAGTGCTGGTTAGTTAAAGCGGCTTTTTATTTTCCCTAATTATATTTATAACTGGCCCCAAATTTCAAATATTTTTGATTAATGAAAATTATCCAATTAATAAAAAGTTTTTTTATTATAAATTAATAATATTTCCCAGCAACATTTTGTAAACGTCTTGAAACGGTGCAGAAATTATTTTAAACGTAAATAGTTGAAATTTGTGAAATAATGACCAACCTTAGAATTTTTATTCCCTTTTCTTGGTGAAAACCACATTATCCGCATTTTTTTTGCCTTAAATAATAATACTTAAAGTATTTTTACATTGCAAATTTAAAAATCGTTCAATTCCGGGGTGATTTTTTTACCAAACCCAAAAATTTAAATGTAAGTAGTTATTTAGGCGCTTTATTATTAGCATTTTTCGTAAATTTAATCCATTTCTGCCTCAAAATCTTTAATAATGTTATTCAGGAACGAGATTTGCTTTCCAAAATTTTAGGAAAAAGCATGTTGGAAATTCTTTTTGGGTTGAAATAAAGCCTTGCACCATTTTTATGGGAGCAGCTCTTAATAAAGTTTAAATTTTGGACATTTCTTTAAAAGTAAAAGATCTAGCTGAACATCACTACCAATACTCGCAGAAGAGGTAGATTTTCAATTTTTTTCGGATAGGTTCGGAAAGTTTTCTATTTTTGTGCGATTTTATGTTTCTTTCAGAGATGTATGGCTGTAACATAATTTATGATATTTCTCATCAAACGCAAATAAATCTTCATAGCCACGAATTTAAGATATTATATTAATGTCATTTCTATTCCCGGCAGCTTTATAATTTTTTTGATAGGTAGCTTTTCTACTTCCTAAAAAAGATTCAGTACTATGTAAACAAATAAATACCCTAAACATTATTTATAAGGATAAAATTGAAATTCGTATTTTTGTTTTCAAATTTTATAAATAATATAAAAATTTTTATACTATGTAGGTACATAATAATATTTAAAAATTGTTTAAACAGATTTTTTATTTAACTGTTCTTCTTTTTTTTTTTTACTATTGCTGCAAAAAACACATTTTTTTTTAATATTAAACTATTGCATTTGTTTAGTGTCACAATAATTTGAAGGACCGGCGCCACTGTCTGATTGCAAATTATGATAATAGTTTTGAGAATCTTTAAAAATTTAAGACAGTCTTTATAATATTTTATTTTAATTTCGCCATTTAAAATATCATTTTTGTTGATAAATTTTTTGCTAGATTGTCCTGCCTTGTTTTAGCACTTGATAGTAATGATAACAACCCTTGTATTCTAGGTCTTTGTAAAACAGATTTGTATCCATCATACAAAAACTTCCAAATAATTTTCTTCATTGTTTTAAAATTCTAAATACATACAGCACACTCTAAATTTCCAACCACCAATTTCTAATGTATTACTACGCACGCTATCCGCATAAGGGGCTATTGGGTCCCGTTAATACTTTTTATGTTTAAAAAAAATCGCTGTTGCCAAAAAATCGCTCTAGGAAAAATTTTTTTTTCAAAAACTTTTGGAATAATTGGCTATATTTTTTTTGCTGCATGTATGAAAATATTTTTCAAAAATAAAAAAAATTTATCGATTGGCGAAAAATTTCAATACAAAAAATATATATTTTCAGTTTATCTGATTTTTTAAAGGAATGAAAGTGCAAATTGTGTCCAAACAGTTTATAAGGTTAAAAGCGCTATAGTGTGAGCTTTAATTTGACACAAAAAATTGTTTGGTATCTTTGATAGTTTTAAAGTTATGGGGGGAAATAGAAAAAATATATATATTTTTTCTAATTAAAAATAAATCACTTTTTATTAATTTAAAAAGTTCGAGACCAAAAAAAAAATGTGTAAAATACAATTTCATTGCCCGGTGACATACTCAAAGGAACCTAACTGTTTACCTGGTTCTACGCCAAAAAAAACGACACGATAGACTCACGAATCACTCCGCTACGATGTTATAAGGTTATTTGTTAGAGATATAAAACATCGAAACACGTTTCTTTGTTTTTGCAAGCTTGTTTTCGCATTTTTTTTAATTAGTTTATAGATCAAGTCTTATCTGTAAAAAAAACAAGAGTTTGTGGATGTAAGAGGTGGCGGGCATGTTTTTGCTGGAAACCCTATAGTACGATGCATGTTACAAGAATTAAAATATGCTTCCTCTCAGAAAGGTTAGAAACATTTTTAAAATAGACAAAATGTAAAAAAAATTAAAAAACAATTTTATTTAAATTATATCTCTCATAAATAACATCATTATTGCTCGCAGAAAAAAATTCTAGTAAAAGAAAGGTTTCCTAACAAAATTTCCTACAAGATAGCATTGGTTAGAAATTTCAAAATGAATTACGCTTGTTGCAAAAAATAAATAAACAAATATATTCTATAATTTTGGTGCGGATTTATGTTTTATAACTTTAACTTCTTTTTAGCCGGGAAAGTTTCTAGAGAATGAGACCACTTCGGTCCTGATCCCGGGATATAGCGACTGAGTGTGGTTAGTCCTATTGACCCCTATGATCTGGCAGATTGCCTAAAATAGAAAACACAAAAAATTCAAAACACTTATCTACATTTTTGTGATAAGTCTGCCACCGATATTTACCAATAAATAAAAAATTAAAATTTTGAAAAATTTTAAAAAAGGAATTTAAAAGGTTTTATTATTTTAAGAATTTTTTTAAAAAATTTAAATCAAAGAAAGTTTTTTTTTTATAAAGATTTTCAAAAATTTTTCTTTTTTAAAAATTTAAATCAAAGATCATTTTTGATTTAAATCTTTTAAGAAATAAATATTTTATTAAAAAAAATTGTCAAATCATTTTAAAACATTTTAAATCTTTTAAAAGGATTTAAATCTTTTGAAAAATTTAAATCAATTTAAATATTTAAATCATTTTGCAAATATTTAAATCTTTTAAAAAAACCATAATATGTTCCTTAAAACCTCATTTCAGTTAAAACCTGATTAAATTAAAAAAATAATAGTTTCAACTGTGGTTCTTATCAATTTGTTTTTACTAGCAAAAACTAAATTAAATTATCCCAGTTAATACTAGTTTTTACTAGGAAAATCGGGTTTTTACGGTAACATATATATTTTTTTGGTTTGCAGATCATTCTATAAAAAAAAATGAAATCTTTACATTTTAGGTAACTATATTGCATATAAATAGGTTGTGTAAGTTTTAGAAAATAAAATACAGATGACAAGCTAAAATTTATTAACCTTACAAATTACAAAAAACAAAAGTAACTGAAACTATATAATTCCTTATTATAAAAACATTTTATGGTCTCTAGCGCTGATTAGCTTTAAGCAGGACAAATTTTCAAAATTTTTGTCTGTTAGTGCATGACGTCTGGGAGAATTTATAAAGGTTGCATAAAAAACATCCCCCTCAAACAGGAGCAGAAGAGGGCAAGATGCAATTGTATTTTAAAAACATTTTCTTAAAAATACTGTATTTTTTTATTTCTGCATTTTTTATCCTTTTATATAAGCGCTCTAAAAAAACACTTGCTGTTATGACAATAACGCACGTATGGAAATATGTGATTTTTTGGCGCTAGGCACAGAATAAAAGGCGCTGGGCACCTTACCGATGAGGGACGAAACCAAAACGAACAAACACTACTAAAAATGCAAAACTCGTTGTTTTTCTGAACGCAGCTTTTTTTTTCCCGTCAGTAGCGACAAACGCCTGGACAATCAACTAATAAAAGCACATAATAAAAAGGCGAATGCGCTGGTAGTCCTATAAATTTTTATTTCTAAGTTATTTTTTTCCCCCAATTCCAACAAAAAATAAGATTTTGTTACTTAACAACGATTATTTTAATAAATAAGCAGTTGTTAAAATGTTTAAGCAAAATTTTATCTTTGTTAGGTTTGGGAAAAAAATTTTTAAAATTTAAAAAATAAAGCAAACAAAAAATGTTATTGTTAACAATATATTATAAATTAGTCTGTTATAAATACAAATATTTTTTAGAAAACCAGGAAAATCTTGGGACATTTGGCCCCAAATTTTCAATAAACAACAACAAAAAATTACATTTCAAAAATAACAGTAACAAATAAAAACATGAAATTTCAGAAAAATTAAAAAATATTCTCTTTATAACAACATAAATTTTTATACCTGAGATAACACAGGCAAAATAAAATATATTCTAAAAATTAACAATAAAACTTTAAAAAGCCGGGGTTGGATGAGATACTTTAAAACTGTCACAGCCGGGGTTGGATGAGATCATGCTGAAAGGATACTTTAAAAAAATGTCACAGGGGGTTGGATGAGATCATGCTGAAAGGTTCCCATAAAACAAAGAAGCTAGGCAGATTCGCTTACGAAACAGACTGAAAAAAACATAAAATATGATATGGGAACCTTTTTTAATTTAGGCCCCAAAAACAAAAGCAGACAGCGGGAAAAAATATATAAAGAATTTAAATTTTTGGTAACTGAAAAATAAAAATAAATATTTATAAGAAATGGTAAAAATTATTATTTAAATTTTTGTATTATATTTTTATGTCTATCGCTTACTCTTTTTTTTGATTCAAAACTATTTTTCCTTTCTTTTTTAAAATGCTTATAAAAACAAATTTTTAAAAATTAGGTTAAATATTTCATAAAAAATTTCAGT
The DNA here is from genome assembly GCA_019359885.1 of Listronotus oregonensis. Lineage (NCBI taxonomy): Eukaryota > Metazoa > Arthropoda > Insecta > Coleoptera > Curculionidae > Listronotus > Listronotus oregonensis. The sequence goes on from JAHBCN010017938.1 coordinate 17,362, forward strand.
CTGAACAAATGAAAAGAGCTTGCAGTAAAGTTCAAAATATTGTTGCCTAAATAAATTTTTTTTTAATTTTATTCTTGTAAACATTCTCATACAAATATTTGTAAATATCAGCATGTAGTCTGTCCCACAAGATTGACTAAAGCTTCACTAGCAAATTTAAGCCTTCGTTGTTATCAAACTCTTTAAACATTAAAAATAAATGCTTGTCGGTTACCCCAAAAAAAAGAGATTACTCCGGGCAAGTTAAACATGAAATTGAAATTTTGTAAATAAGGTATAAAAAAAACATTATTTAAAAATTTTAATTTTAGCGTTGTCCAATGGTTCGAGGGGGTAAAT
>JAHBCN010017939.1:0-17653 GCA_019359885.1 Listronotus oregonensis
TATGCCCAAGCCTCAGCTACCGTTTCAACTTTATCGCGATATTCAAAACGATTTTATGAACTTTCTAAATACACAATTTTTAGAAGGTGTCGTTTTTGGCTTGCCGGAACGGGGGCATCTTCGGTGATCGTGCGACCACGTTTAAAGTATGCAACCCAAGTTTTACCGGTGGAAAATGAAGGCGCTAACTCACCTAAAGCAGCATCTAACCCTGCTTTACTTTCTGTAGGAGGTAAACCTTTAATATAAAAATATTTTATAACGTATCTCAATTTTTTTCATGCTTGACAAAATGTAAAACTTTATAACTTTAAACAACTATAAAATATAAACCACTTGACGCGCTCTTTTCAAACTTTAAAGATAAACTAGCAAAACATGAGGCTATTAAAATATGCGATCATATGACGGCAACTCGCGCCCTCTATGGATTAAGCCGGACTTTTCATTCCATCCTCATATGTCCTATTTGTTTTGTATGTAGTGCAGAGGTCGGCAACTTTTGCAGCTTAAAGGTCCACATCAGAATTTTATTAAGGCTTAGGGGCCGCACAAATAAACAAGGAAAAATTAATTCCTTATAAATTACCGCAAAAAATACGCAAGCGGCCCGCGGGCCTCATGTTGCCGATCCTTGATGTAGTGCATTCATGCACTTTTAGACTACTTTTCAGTATTTCGGACATACTTCTTGCATTTAATTGTTCGGATTAAAGAGCCTGTAGTGTACAGCATAAATATGATTATATTTTGCTAAACCTCTGTTTTTGGGTTGTTTGGATGTCGTCGGTGATTTCGTGTTATTAACGCTGCGCCAGCACGAGTGGTTGACATCTTCAAGAATCAACCGGAAGCCTATCTTCTGAAAATGACAACCACTCGTGCTGTCGAAACGTCAAAAACACGATATCACCGTAAACCAAAAAACGAAAGATTAGCAGACAATGGCCGCGAAAACTTTAAACAGTTTATACTTGTATGTTCATAGTTTATGTATGATTTTATATTTTTCTTTTGTTGCAGAATTTATGGAAATGATGACTGGAGATTAGGTTTTATGGTTAATTTGTTAATTTTTGATAAATATAAATAATTTATAATTTAATTATGTCAACAATATAAAGGTATCATATACCTTTAGGTTATCGCAAAAAAGACAAAGATTTCACAATTGTACAAAGGAAATAAAATTGTTACAGAAAAAAATGCTTGTTTTTTTAATACCTCTTTTATTATTAAATCATTTACAAGTTTTTTTTTTAATAAAAAAATTACTAGTTGGCAACGCGTCAAGTGCCTTGAAGTCATAATATACAAAATATATTTTTTTAAATTCCACTGTTTCTTTTAAAATAAAATTTTATAGTGTTGTGAAGGTATATAGGAACACAAATATATTATTAAAACATTTTGATAATAATAAAAACATGTCAGTATAATTGTTTTCCGAAATTGATATTTTCCAACAGTGGTTTAACACTGGCAATAGCATACTGACCACATGATTTTTGCCTTCAAAACACAGTTATGTTCGCTGTCGCAAAAAAAGTCTGATATTATTTATCTGTTACATATAAACGGCCAAGTTCTGCAGAACACAAAGTAATTTAAACTTGCTTGCGTTACTTTTAAGAATAACCTTAACTGGCACAAATACATTACATCTATAGCCTCAGCAGCTTCAAAAAAGCTAGAATATCTCTATTAAGCCAAAAAGTATTTCTTCTTTTTTAATCAGTATACTCTCTATGTATCCCAAATGAGACCATCTTTAGAATATTCTTTTCATGTCTAAGAAATGGCGTAGCCTAAAATTCTTAGCATTCTTAATTTCATTCAAAGAAGAGCTGTTCGTCTAATTAATGATCCCACACTTAAAGAAAAGCTTCCTTTTTTTGCCCACCGATAAGTTATATGGAATCTGTCGGTCTTTTATAGGTATTTTTACGGCTTCTGCTCCGAGGGTTGGTCGTATTACCTCCCCTCTGGGAGCTCCCAACAAACCACACGTAATGCCCATTCCAAACCCCTTTTTTCCCCTTTTAAATTAAGATTGAACCCAGTTTCTTCATTCTCTTATTCAAGTGTCAGACTATGAAACCTGCTACCCGGAAGGTTTTTTCCCCCCTTTTAAATTTTTTTAAATATTTAAGAGAAAGAATAAGGTTTAATTTTTTTTTTAATTTTCTAGTGTAACAATTGTAAATATTTTTTTTTGTCATGAGAGTTAACCTACAGTCTTTAAAGCAAAAAACAACCAGAACCTTTCACAAAAAGCTAAAAAGGAAATTTCCGGAGGTATACTGAAAAGTTTTACGGGAAAAACCGATTTTTAACCATAAGCATAATTTAACATCTAATTTTTGTCTTTTGAAAAGTACGTTTATAAAAAAGTTGTATTTTTTAAGGTAGCAAATAATATCTTGTATGAAACGAAAGCATCAAGATCCAAATGCACCTATAGGTTTTCTAGGCAAGTTAAAGATTGAAGTGCCATCAAATCTTATTTAACTTTCCGAATATTATTGCCATAATTGTGCCGAAAATTTAGACAATAATTATTTTCTGTATTACTCTTTCAATAATTCTTACTAGAATTTTTGCAATAAAAATATTAAATATGTTTTATATTTTCAAAAAATGCGCAGAAACTGTCGCAGAACTTTTTTCGTGGTCGGTAATGCCATAAAGAATTATTTCATAAAGTTAAAAAGAACTAGCCAACTAATGCCACACAAATTTTACTAGAATTCTTGTTTATATAAAAAGGTTCTAAAAGAAAGTATACGGCTGTTTTTAACTAAAGAATTATTAAAAGAAGGTCCTATTTTAACCGCAATGAAAGAAAATTAACCAATTTAAAAGCACATTTAAAATGATTAGTTTAAGAATAACATCTATCAATAAAAACGTCGCGTTTAACGTGCCACGTACCTATTGGGTCCCAACGCCCGAGGGCCACATCCGGCCCGCGGTCAGATATTGTCCGGCCCGCGGAGAGCTAGCATACTTGAAAACTCCTTTTAGAGAACAAATAATTTTTATAGCAAATTAAATTTAGTTTACTGAAGTATTCTAATTTTATGTTGAATAATTATTAATATGATCTACATTGATATGGTCATAGGCTAACTCCGCTAACTCATAACATTCTTGTAGGCTTATTGTTATTGTTTTTGTGATAAGTTGGGTAAAAGAAACACAGAATTGTAATGAGTAAAGACATGTATAATATGCAGAAAATTTAACTTCAGTATATAATAACTAACAAATTATTGAAATGAATCCAACTAACATTTTATACATTTTAAATAATCACTAACTTATAACAAACATAATGACATATGAAATACTAATGAGATTTATGTAATTGAGATTTTCCACTGGCAATAGTTTGTAGTTGTGGACTAATTTTACTTGTACCAATTATTAAAAGATATTTAAGATGCTCATCAGTTAATTTCGATCTGTAAACATTTTTTTGTGTACTTCATTTGGAGAAGGTTTTCTCACACAAATAAGTAGTAGCAAAAACAGAAAACAGAACCACGAGCAGAATTTATGCAAATTATCAAATTTGTCAGTGGAACACTCTTATAAAATTCCAACAAAGATGAGTTTTGATATTTGTTCTTAATAATATCACTGCATTGTAGATCAATCATTTTCATTTGAAGTTCCGGGGCTAGGGTTTCAATGTCAGTATCAAAAGGATTCTGAAAAATCTTAATTTGATTCGCAATGGCATCAAAGTCCGAGAAACGAGTATCAAAATTTATCTTCAAAGCTCTCAAAGTTTCGATTGCAAAATCGATAGGAAACTCAGTCTCAGTAGTGTGGCTGAATATTTCACATGTTTTAAAATGTGAAAAACATTTACTTCGTAGTTGTGATTGAAACAGTCTCAATTTCTTCCGAAATGATTTGATATTGTGTATAAATCAGGAAGATGCTGGTTTTCTCCTTGCAATCCCAAATTCAGTTCGTTCACATATTTTGTCAAATCAACATAGAATGCTAACTTCCACAGCCATGCGTTGTTTTGTAATTCAGTAAGAGGGCGATGCTTTTCATTCAAAAAAATTTCGATCACTGCTCGAAATTCAAAAAGCGCTGAAGGACTTTCCCTCAACTAAGCCAGCGTACGGCAGTATGATAAGGTAAGTCAGTTTCTCCAATCTCTTCAATAAATTGTCGGAATTTTCGGTGCTTCAGCCCAAAAGATCTGATAAAATTAACAGTTGATATGACTGGTTTCAGAACGTCAGACATATCCAAACATTTTCCGCACAAAGACTGTTGATGAATGAAACAATGTAAGACTAATGGTTTTGAACCACCGTCATTTTCTACAGCCTTTGACCCAAGAGCGACCACTCCTTTATCTTTCCCACTCATGTGTTTGCCTCCATCAGTTGTAATACATTTCAAGTTTTTCCATCGAAGGTTCTTTGATTAATGGCCATTTCAACTCCTTTAAAAATATCTGTACCAGTAGTTATGCCATGAATACTATACATATCAAGAAGTTCTTTGTGCAATTAATAGCTTTTATCTACTCCTCGAATATAAATCAACACCTGAGCAGTATCTGACACATCCGTTGACTCATCCAAGGCCAAAGAAAACCACTCAAAATGTCCATTTTTGTCGAACAGTTGAAGGATATATTTTCAGCGATGTTTTCTACCCTTCGAGCCACAGTGTTTGCGGACATACTGACAGTTTTTAATAAATTTACCTTTTCAGGGCACATTTCTTCGGCTACTGCAATTATGCATTTTTGATCATTTCTCCATCGGTGAATGGTTTTCCACGTTTTGCAATTTCAAGAGCCACACGAAAGCTGGCACGAGTTGCAGCCTCTTGTTCAGTTTTGAGTTTTGTAAATGAAGATTGCTGCGATTTCAATCCGCGCTGCATAGCTTCGAATTTTTCTGTCCGCAAACTTCTTGTGTATTTTGAGTAATTTTGAAAATGTTTTGTTTCATAATGACGTTTAATGTTATATTCTTTGAGAACGGCTATGCTTTCATTGTAAATTAAACATAGCGCCTTGTTACTGGACTCAATTACGAAATACTGAATGTTCCACTGATCTTTGAATTTTCTGCATTCACTATCAATTTTTCGCTTCTTTTCCATACTACTAATTCACACACAAAAGCAACAATTCAAATCAAAATACTGTTATAAAGATGTCTTAAACTTAAACACGCACAAACACGTTTTAAGGAGGTATGCAATATTTTATTTAACAACAGTGTCATAGGAACTGACTTGTGGTTGCGCCACTAGCCTTCTTATATATTCCAATTACTGCCATCTAGAAGTGAGTGGAAGACACCAGAACTTTCTCGAACCAACGAGATTATTCTGTACGTGCTATTAGCGCCATCTGTTAGCGATAGAAGGTACTACCTATTTCCGCTTGTGTCCACCAGATGTCGTTTCACGTTACTCCTCATGGCTCGTACTCTACGACTAATCTAGAAATTACAGATAATGACAGGAAAATTAATAATAAGCAGTGTTGCCGTTTTGCGGACTTTAGTCCGATTTGCAGCCTTTTTTAAACGTTGTGTACTTTTTCGGACTTTTTTTTCATCAGTGGACTATTTCACTTCTTACCACCGACAACAATGATAATATGGTTTTGGCCCTCGGAACTTACTGGAGTAATCAGTATGGCCCTAAGGCTGGAAAGTTTGGAGACCCCTGGTCTACATGTAAGTTACTTAACAAAGTTCGTATAGTCTTCAGTTTACAAAATTATATTACCATGGCACTCACTATGTAATTAAAAAATGGCTAAAAGAAAAAATTGAGGTGGAATAATAAAACAGTTTTTACTGATGGTATTTTTATATAAAAAAAATAAATACGTGCCGTTGCACACGAAAACAGAACACTCCGGGTCTGCTCCAAATCTAAATGTGTTGCCAACCTAAATTTATGGCACACACTGATTTTTCTACAAAATTTCTTGGGATTTTGTGAACGCGCCAAATTAAAAGGGTGGGTGTCGTAAATAAAGTAAGAGGAAGTTTATTGTCATATTTGGAGGTTTAAAGGGGAAGAGAATAAATCTGCAGGAAGTTTTACAGTCCCCACACAGGAACACAAAAGAGTGGCACTCTGAGTTGCTTTATTGGGGGCTGTTGGGGAGGAATTAAATTGGATAAATTTCTGCAGAGCAAAAGCCGTAGAAAAAATCATAAAATAGTCCCTGTCTATGGGCGAGAGATCGAAAATATGGAAGTGTGGCCATGTTCAGCCCTCGTTAAATGATTCTGTACTGGGGGTTCGATACTTGATGATGTTATAATAAGTGCCTTTAAGTTAACAAATGGTAACAATTTTTTCAAAATTTCAATTTTTTTTTTTTTATCATGGGACAGTCCACGAAGGCTGATGCCTAAGTACTAACGTACCGTGGGTGTCTTCAGTGTGGTAAGAGGGAGTTTGTTCACACGGGACTTAAATTTTTGGAGATTGGGAGGAGAAGGAAAAACTTCTGCGGGCAGCAGGTTCCATAGTCTTGACACTCTAGGAATAAAGGAACGAAGAAAGCGGGAAGTTCGGGGCCTCTCTAACTGAACTGTAAAAGGATGCATAAAAGTTGCACTACGTGTTGCTCTGTTGGGAGCTGCCAGAAAGGAATAATACTGGCCAATTCCTCTGAGCAGAAGCCGTGAAAATACCTATAGAAGAGCGACAGATCCCCTACAGCTCGACGATGGGCAAGAAGGGAAGCCTTTCTGTGAGCGTTGGATCATTAATAAGGCGAACAGCTCTTTTTTGAATGGAGTCCAGAATGCTAAGTGTTGTAGGGGACGCCATTCCCCAGACATGAGAACAATATTCCAAAGAGGGTCTGATTTGGGATACATACAGAGTGTACAGATTGGAAGAAGAGAAATATTTTCTGGCTCGAAAGAAAATCCAATCTTTTTTGAAGCCGCCGAAGCTATGGATGAAATGTGTTTGTGCCAGTTAAGGTTATTCTCAAAAGTAACGCCGACTAGCTTAAACGACTCTTTGTTTTGCAGAACTTGGCCGCTCATATGTAAGGGATGAGCATTCGCAGACTTTTTCGCGACAGCGAACATGACTGTGTTTTTGAGGCATTAAACTGAACACGATTTTTGGCGCCCCAATCCAAGATAAGTTTGAGGTCTTGTGAAAGAGATATCTGCATTGACCTGCGCTTGTTTTCAAAATCAGAATTACACGGTGGCTTAAGAAATTGAATACTAGAGTGGAGGGTAACTATCGTCAGCAAAACTATGATTGGGATTGATTGTGGAAGAGAAAGATCGTTAATGTGTAGAAGAAACAGCGTAGGTGCCAGCACTGAGCCCGGGGCACACCAGCATTAATTTGGAGGTAGAAGCTGGAGGAATGACCATCTACACTAACTGATATACGTCGATTAAAAAGGAAACTGGAAAGCCAAGAGCAAAGCTTAGGTGGAAGACCGTAAGAAGGAAGTTTGTTAAGAAGCCCATCATGCCAGACCTGATCGAAAGCTTTGGATATGTCAAGAGCAACGATCTGGGATTCACCAAGAAACTCAAGGGACTTGTTCCAGTTGTGTGAGACAAAGGAAAGAAGATCAGCTGTGGATCTACTGTGACGGAATCCATATTGTCTATCATGTAAGATCTTATGTTTTTCCAGATACTTTTAAGATTTGGGAAATAAAGGAATTTTTCCATTACCTTGCAAACAACTGAATGAAGAGATATAGGTCTATAGTTAGAAGGGAGACTTTTGGATCCTTTTTGGGGACAGGTTGCACACGTACCCTTTCCAACTCTCCGGAAAAATGCCCGTGTCGTAAGAGATTGAAAGAGGCGAGTTAAGATGGGTGCAAGCTCAGGGAGCACATTTTTTTTAAGACGATTGCTGGTATGCCATCTAGCCCAGACGATTTTTTAGTATTAAGAGAAGAAAAAAAACGCTTGATCTGTTTGACTTTAAAAATTATATCGGACATTTTATGAGAAACAGGGACAACTTTGGGAAAATATTAATAGAAGGATCAAGCGTAGAATTGGCAGCAAATTGTTTGGCAAATAGTTCGGCTTTTCCTTTGGAGGTAGAACAATTCCTCTTCAGAGATTAGGGGTGGAAAAGAATTTGTGCAAAAGTTCAAAATAATATTTTTGGCAAGGGACCAAAAAGCTTAACTGCCATTTGAGCAAGAGAGAACTTTATCTTTTATTCGATTGTTAAAACGGTCTTTTGCATCTGAGATGGTCTGATTATACTGATTTCTCGCTTCGATGCTAGCCTGTCGATTTTCGGGACTGGGGTTTTGAAGAAACTTTTTGTGGGCTTGAAGTTTCAAGAGTCTGACTTTGTCACAGGATTTAGAAAACCACGGTTTGTGATTTGAAGTTATGGGGTTCTTTTTACAGTGGGGAATATAGGTCTCAATGCCTAGTTGAATTGTTTCGGTAATTTGTTTACATATTTCTGAAGGATCGTGAGTAGAAAAGCAGGTAGGATTCCAAGGGTAGCTGGCAAAGAAATCTCTTAGTCCATCCCAGTCGGCCGAATTGTAGTGCCAGACGGTTCGTGGCGGCAGCAAACTCTACCGACTTTTGGCCAGTTGCAAAAATGTTTTTTCTCTCCATAGAGGGCAATTTAATCAATAAATAGGCCAAATATTCGTTAAGCATAAACAAAAAATAAGAAAAAATGTATTTCTAAAAATTGCGCTTGTTTATAATGTGAGACTGTTTACGAAAAATATTTCTTCCGCTAATTTAGAACGCTAATGATCTCGGAAACCTGACAGCATGCGTTTTTCTCACTTGGAAAAATATCAGTGACAGCAGGTTCGTTCTAATAAACTTGCCCTTTAATATATTGGAAATTATTTAGATGCGCGGCTCCACTTTTTTGGATGTTCAATCAACATAATTAAATTTTTTTGAGTTGTCAAATATTTTTATTTTTAAAGTTTATTAAAAATAGAAATTAAAAAAACATTTAAAAATGTCAATTTTTCGATTTAAAACTCTTAAAAAAAAGAAAAATCCAAAAATTCCTATTTTTAATTTTCTCTTTTAAAATCATTAATTTGTTTTTACAAGTAGAATATGAATAAAATCACTAGAAATTACTTAACCTATACTTCAAGTACAAAATTTCTGTCAATGACGCATCACTCGCTTTTAGAGTGCCCCGGGTTGTGTGGGGTCAGGGGAATTAATTCCAGTGGCGTATGCATTTTAGAAAATAAATGATAAAATTTCGTCAAAACATGAAAATATTTTTTACAAGCAAAAGTTATTTTCTCACATTTTCATCAACCCTTTAAATTAGTAACAAGTCTATATTATTTTGGTATTATTCGGATTAATAAAAAATGGAATTTTTTTGCTTAATTTTGCACACCTCCTATTTTGAGGTCATAGAACACTAATTTGAGTTTTTTTGGCGATTTTTCAACGTTTTTCCAAAAAAAAAAACATTTTTTACTTTAATTTTACCTTCTCTAATTTTATTTTGCTACATGAAAAAAATAATAAAATTTTAGTCTTAACATAAAATAAAAAAGATGTAAAAGCAGAACGATAGACAATCCAAGTTACACCGACTTGCCAATTCACCACCGATCTTGCAATCTTAATATTAAATACGATATTCACACGCATTGCTTCATCAAAAATATCCACTATATAAGGAACACGAAAGCTCTGAGATCATCAGCTTGTAGAATCAAATAACTATTTCGGGTCTTTCGTGTTCCATATTTAGGATTTCCATATCGAGAATATTTTTGATCAAACATTGTGGGTCGAGCGAAGCAAGGTTCGCATACCTTATAAAAATGTCCTGGTAACAGGTCAACATTTTTAGAATTTCGAGTTGAATTCGGACGTAAACGTTTTACCTAGTTTTTATTGAAAATTAAGGTTTTTTCCTTACTTTTTAAGTGTTTTTTTAATATTAACATAGTATGAGTTTTTTAAATATGTTTTCGTGCAAATGACAGAATTTAAAGGAATATGTCGTAAAATGGAATTAAACAATTCAATTATTATTATTTTTTAAATACTATAAGAGGCAGCCAAAAAAACAGCCTCTGATTCATGTTTAACAATCGAAAAGTAAAAAGTGTGCAAAAAAATAGCGAAAAAATCGTATTTTCCAGTATCCGCATAATTACTAATATTGATTTTTTTGCCTTTTAAAACTGAATACCGTACGCGAATTAACTTTTGTTAAAGTTGCACATATCTCTGCAGCATCCAAAGTGGTTAGTTCTGGATTTCGTTCCCGAATCCCATGGTAAACATTTTTAACCATTATTCGTTCTTTTAACGTTAACTGGGTTTTTTTATAGGCGGATAACTAGTTAAAGGTTGGTTAATATTCATAGTTTACAGAATTAAAAGCACTTAACAACACTAAATCTTTATATACAATTATATACACTAAATAAGATAAACTATTATAAAATTGGCACAAAACAATATCTATATACTACAATTATTAGAAATTTATAATATTTAGAAAATACCCTGTATAGCAATTAAAATTTAAACTTACAAAATCTGTCCATAATCAATAATAACTAAATAAAATCATCGAACAGCACGAAAACCCTGTCGATACGCTTATTTTCAAATCTCTTCAAGTTGTAAACTAAGGAACGTGTGTTGCCACTTTTATTGTCTTCCCGATAACAATGATTTCAATACATATTGGCGTGCTATTTTAAGTGCGATGGCTGGCTGGTGATTTATTCTTGCGAATTATGACAACGTGGCGATGAAACTTTTGGCCGGTTCACTGTTATTTGAGCGGAAAAGTATATCATAGGCTTAAACATCATTTACTAGTGTTAGATTTTTATTCAGCCGCTTCGTCGGTTGGGTGGCCGGTATTAAATGAGTCACTGACAGAAATTTTGGACTTTAGGTATAAGTGGATGCATTCTATTGACGAAAAACTTAAAAAATACCAATTTTTTTTTATAAAAATAAAAATTAACACCGAATTTTTTTTAAAGATTGTAAAATCGCCGTGAATAGAACAAACTGAAATATCTTTGTTTTTCGATTTTTTAAGGCCAAGATATGTGAAACCGCGATTCTAAACAATTACCAATATATTTGTTGTATAGTAATAAAGGGTTTTCCAATAAGAACGATATGATTTTAAAATTAAATAAAACAGAAATCATTCCAGATATAACCACACTTTTTATATTATCTTAAAGTACAATCGATAACATTTATGTTTTGAATAGCCCGTCGTTTAAATGTCCACTTCGGCTTCGTGTACACGAGTGAAATCGACGAATCCAATTTTCGAAGACTTTGTGCAATAAATCGAGCGTAATCTCACGAATGCAGCGTTCAATGTTCAATCTTAAAACATCAAGGGTTTGTGGCCTGTTTGCATAAACCTTAAATTTTAATAACCCCACAAAGAGTAATCTAAAGGAGTCAAATCACAGCTTTTTGGTGGCCAGGCAACAGTTGCATTTCTTGAAATTATCCTTTCACCAAACTTTTCTGACAGTATGACGACAGTTTCATGTAGCGCAGTCTTGCTGGAACCACATATCTTCTGAATCAAGAGCATCCAAATTTGCCCTTAAAAATTTGTCAATCTCTGTCGATATCGTTCACCATTCACTGTAACGGAATCTCCAACCTCATTTTGGAAAAAAATGGTCTAACGATACCTCATGCCATAAACCACACCATACAGTTAGTGATGAGCAAAAGCAAGACCAAGACCAAGACCGGGCTAGTTTGGTCTTCTTAGGTCTTCAAGCCTAGTCTTGGTCTTGGTCTTGCAAGCGAAAATAAGGTCTTGTTCTTGGTCTTGGTCTTGCACCACCCGGTCTTGGTCTTGGTCTTGGTCTTGCTGCAAGAGTCTTGCTGGTCTTGCTTTTTTTGGTAGTAATTATTTAAACTAAGCAATCTTAAATAAAAATATATTTTTTTAGTACTTAAAAATAAATTAAAGACAAAAAATTTGAAAATTTACCAATTTTAACCTTACACGTACATTTGAATTATTTGATTAAAATGCAATTTTAAATGTAGAGGTTTATTTATTTATTGTGTTCTGATTTTAGTTGAATTGAGACACAACCTACTTTTATACATTTAGTGACATATAGAATCATTTTAGTAAAAAGAATGATTTAAATTTTCTTGCAGAACCATATTAAATTAAAGCAAATAGAAAACTGTGTAGTGTGTAAGCAGACAAAAAAGACTTAATAGCTAATAGATGTGACGTGAAATTTCCGTTAGAAAGATTCTGATATGAAACACAGGTTTCTGATTTAAAAAAAGTTATTCAAGGAACTTTTCAGTTTATATGAACTTTTATCTTCAAATTAGTCAAACATTTGCCGTACAAAGTTTGTAAAAATACGTTAACCTTTAACCTGAAATAAAAAATTAATGGCGAAAAATCCATTTAAATAAAAAATCGCCACTCTGTATATTATGCTAAATTGTTGTCAAACTGTCATATAGGAACAATGTCGACGTAAATGGTTTTTAAATATCATTGTCGGTTTTGACAAAAATGACGTCATCATTCTTTTGATATTGTTTTGACCCTTCCATCTAAACCGGAAATAATATTTAAAATTAATAAATCTAAAAAAATTCTATATGACATGACAATTTTTTTATTAATCCATCACTTTCACATTTATATCTTAGTTTTAAGAAGTAATCTTATGATGCCGCTTCTTACAGTGTGGAACAAAAATAATGTATTTCTGGATTTTGGAAATTTTTGATTTACCCTGTAAGTGGCATTACTAGATAGCTAATTTAACATTAGGAATATGAAAGTAATTTTCGGCTTCTATAACTTGATTCCCCTAGTTTTTGTCTTTCGTGAACGGTATCGGAGATATCGAGCTTTGTCGACAGTTAAGTCACCATCTCAATATTTTTGAAACATGTTATTGAATTTACTTGTTATCCTTGTTAGAGAACTGTATAAGAGAAAAAAGTAAATGATTTGATTATTATTTTATTAAAAAAAAACTGTTACTTATTAAATAATCGCCTTTTTAGCAGTTCTCGACAATTTTTTTGTCATGTCTGTATGAAATACCTCTATATATTGAGTATAAAAAATGAAATATATAATATTAAAAAAAATTCGCATAAGTGCAAGAGTCTTGCAGGTCGGTCTTGGTCTTGCGTAGTCTTGCACTCTTCCTTGCAAGAAAACATCTTGGTCTTGGTCTTGCTGCAAGACCAAGACCAAGACCGCAAGACCAAGACCGGTCTCGCTCATCACTACATACAGTTACCTTTAGGGGATGCAAAGGCTTCTTGGAATCTGTTGTGGATTGTTTTCACACCAGAAACGACAATTGTGCTTATTTACGTATCCTCTTCACCAAAAATGAGCTTTATCTGAAAAGACAATTTTTCGGCAAAATTGTGATCCCGTTCAAGTCGTTCTAAACTCCAAGAAGCAAATTCGCGGCGCCGACGATGGTCCAGTGGCTTAGTTCTTGGGCCAAAACAAACTCATATGGGTGTAAATTTAAATATTTTTGCAAAATTTGCCAAGTTGTTGTTTTTCTAAGTCCTAACTCTTGAGCACGACAAGGAATTGATAAATTTGGATCTTCTGCAACACTATTTTTACAGCAGCAACATTCTCAACAGTTCTGGCATTTCGGCGTCTTACTGGAGTTTTTACATCGTAAAAAGTAATTTTCAACGATCGATGCGACGAATGACAAGCACAGAAGGGCGACTATTTAGCCATAATAAATTGTTAGAGTTTACTGAACATAAATGACAACTAGTGACAGGTATAACTTTATTACCATGGTTACTACATCATAACAAAGTCATATCATTCTTATTGGAAAACCCTTTATAAACACAATCCGAACCACACACAATGATACACCCACCAATCCGAACCACACACAATGATACACCCATCCAGTTGATGATTGTTTTTATACAGCGTGTCCCACGCAGTTCTTGCCATATGGGAAAATTTTTTACTGACAGTCGAAACAAAATCATTTTGATGTAGAAAAGTTCTGCTTATTTAAAAACTAAAAATTCCTACGCAAAAAGTTTAAAAATACCAGCAGTATACAGAATAGCGACAAAAACGTAAAATTTATCCAAGACTAAAGTACCCTTATTTTGCAATATTCAAAAAAAAGTTATTTAAAGGAATTATTTAGAATTAATTTTTATATCTAATTATTAAATCACAGCCATCTACGAAAAAAAGGGTATTTTTTATTTTACATTAAAAATTTTGTCAAAAATTAACAAAGGTAATTATCGGACCTGAAGGTAATTATGCCAATAATAACTGACATAAACACTGACATTATTTCTAGTCAGAAGTACAGTTATAAATTCAGTTTATCCATTTATCATTTTGATTTATTATGCCTCCAAAACTAACCACGGAACAGAAGATTGAAATTGTTTTAATTGTGGGTGACAACTACAAAACCTTTAGAGAAGCCGCTGAGATTTTCAATGAAAGGCATCCTGAAATATCTGTATCTCATCAAACTGTTGGACACATAATGGCAAAATTTAAAGGTAGTGGAAGTGTAGAAAACAGATTCAATAAAAAAATTCAAGTTCAGGTCGAAGCTGATGAAGATTTTGACTTGCAAATTATCCAAGCCGTTGTTGAAAATCCCAAGATTTCCTTGAGAAATATGGAAAAAGTACTTCCTGGAAATGAAAGACGCTCAGTCTGTAAATCTACTGCTGGAAGAGTTCTTAAAGCAAATCATTTTCATCCCTATAAACCCATCTTTGTCCACACATTGCATCCTGGAGACTTTGATTTTCGGTTTGATTTTTCAGCTTGGTATCAAGGTATGCATGAAGACGACCCGTATCTTTATAGAAAAATATTTTTTCTGACGAAGCTTGTTTTACGTCAAATGGAGTTGTTAGCTCCCAGAACTATCGATGGTGGAGTACAGCTAACCCGCGTTTGTTATCCAGTGTCGGATCAGTTTTCTTTTAAGACAAATGTGTGGTGCGGAATTTTAGATAATCAACTGATAGGCCCATTTTTCTTCCGGGGAATATAACGTCGGATGTTTACCTTCATTTTTTGGGAAATCAGTTGTCTGACTTTATTAATGGCCTTCCACGTGACATTAGAAATACTTTGTGGTATCAGATGATAGTGCGCCATGCCATAGTTCTCGAGCTGTTAACGAGTTTCTTCAGGAAATTCCAGGGGCGTTGATAGGAAGATTTTCAGAAATTCATTGGCCGGCGAGGTCACCCGACCTGAACCCACTGGATTACTTCCTTTGGGGATATTTAAAGGAAAAAGTGTATTCTCACCGACCATTTCAAAATATCGATAGCTTAGAAAGGATAATAACCCAGTGTGCTCAGTTGTCAAGTTGTTTTGAGAAAAGTTGTTTCAAAATTCTCCAAGTTAACAGAAAAATGCATGGAAAAAGAAGGTGGCTATATTAAAATTTGAATTATACTAATTTTCTTTTGTTATAAGTGATACATTAATTTGTTTTATATTAAAGCTTTTACTTTTTATTCCTTTCTGATTTACTGAAATACAAAAATATATATTTTTCGTAGGTGGCTGTGATTTCGTAATTAGATATAAAAATTAATTCTAAATAATTCCTTTAAATAACTTTTCTTTGAATATTGCAAAATAAGGGTACTTTAGTCTTGGATAAATTTTAAGTTTTTGTCGCTACTCTGTATACTGCTGGTATTTTTAAACTTTTTGCGTAGGGATTTTTAGTTTTTAAATAAGCAGAACTTTTCTACATCAAAATGATTTTGTTTCGACTGTCAGTAAAAAATTTTCCCATATGGCAAGAACTGCGTGGGACACGCTGTAGTTACTTAACTTTAGTCGTCTGACAGAAAGCGGAGTTTTAAAACGAAAACGGTAGGTTAAACGAACCACACCCCAATCGTATTGAATCATGGACTTATTCAAGCCCTATTTTGTTAATTCACAACCTCTTACTTCTAACTAGTTTCACGCTGGGTCAACTGTCCTTTTTTGATATTAACTTACCATTTTTTTTGCCTTTTTCTCGTGTAAGGTCATATAAAGTTATAATTTTTTAACAGATCGGCCTAAAGTAACTCCTGCACTTATCCAAATACCTGCGACTTCTGTGTCAAGTTACACCGAACGAACATTCTCACACATTCTAGCCCGTTAGAGGAAAGTTTGACAAATTTAGCTTTGACAGGAAAACAACTATTGCAGCTAAGCTGCTATATATTAATTAGACACCGAGGCATTAGGTTTAGTAACAAAGCCAAAATTTAAGAAATTAATAAGTTCGTGATTTATCTCTATTTATTAAATACATACAACTCCTGCAAGTAAATAAGAACAAAGTTCAAATGGTAAATATAACTTTATTAACGGTTATATATAAAGTTTATTTTTTATATTGTGAACTAAAACTAATATACACCCAGTGTTTTAACTTATACTAATAGTAGAAATTAATATAAATAATCTACTAGCGATTAAAGGAAATTTATAAAAATTCGACAAATAACACAGCCCAACAAAATAAACGTCGAGATTCATGAGTCGAACCATGATATTTCATGTATTTTTCAATGCTGATTCCGAATCGGCCTCAGAAAAGGCCCTACACGTCTAGGATTGGCCCCTGAGGCCGAAAACTACCCCAAGGAGGGGTAAAGAATGGATTTCAACCGAAGTTCTTCAATGTACTTTTTAACGCTAGACCTGAATTTGTGGTCAAAAAGTTTTTCCTCTACTGAAATTTACCCTTTAGGACCAAAACTTACCCTAGGGAGGGGTGAAAATCGAGTTTTGCACGCAGGAATCGCAACGGTGGTATTCTCATGTACCTGTACGAGCCGAATCCGAATTGTTATCTAACCAGAACTCGTTTTTTTACCCCTACCTAGAGGTAGTTTTGATCCTAGAAGGTGAACTTCAGTGGGGGAAAACTTTTCGGTCTCTAATTCGGGTCTAGCTTTGAAAAGTACCGGGTGTTCCAGTAAGAGAGGTAGTCGGCTATATCTCAAGAGAAATTGCTGGAAATTATTTTCAAGTCTGTGGGATGGCCGCTAGGGGGCGTAAGGGTAACTCAAACATAAAAATATACATTTCTCAAAAAATATCAAATAAAGTGTTCAATAAGTGGTACATTTTAATCTTTAATGTTTTCTAAACAAAGAAGCTTCAGGTGTAATTTTGTCAGTTCTAAATTAAAGGGTGGGGGAAGGAAAGTTTAATTTATGAAAGTCTAATAATTCGGTTTGCTTTAACCGAATTTAGTGAACTTGGTCTCGTTTAGAAGAGCATTTTAAACATTATTTTCAGGTGATAAACTATTGCCACACTTATTCACAAACGCCGCTAGAGGCGTCAAGGTAAAACTAATTTATTTTAGGCAATTTTTTGAAAAATTTTTAATATCCTCTTTTAAACCGAATAATATTTTTTAAGCAAAAATATAAATACGACATAGAGACGTAACGCATTTAACGACACAATGTTTTCTACTGGGCCGATTTTAGGTAAAAATTAAATTTATAAATTTTTACAAAATTTAATGACATACTGCATGATTTTTACTATTGAACCCATTTAACGATATTAA
>JAHBCN010017940.1:0-17721 GCA_019359885.1 Listronotus oregonensis
TTAATCGCCTTGTTAAGAAATGTTAGGTAACTTTGAGGATTAGTCATCGATTCTGAACCTTTATTTTTATAACGAAAAGTAAATTTTCTAGTTGAGACCATCTGGTTAATTTCATGTCTATTGGTAAAACCCATTTTAGGTCATTAAAAGAGAGTTTATTATTATTTAAAAAAACACTTATTTGCATATCTGAACCTACTAAAATCTGATTCCCAATATTTACGCGGTTCATTTGTAAATCTGAAGGAAACTCTAGCGTATAAAAAAAAACTTTAGAGTCTTTCACAATTTTAATATTCCAAGATTCATTTAAAGTTATCTTATTTTTAAAATTTGAAATCAAATCGTCAAAGTTTATAATTAGGTCAGAATTTTCAAAATCTTTATTTAATTGGTCACTTCGATCCTGCATTATCTTGGTTCTTTCAGCAGGATTTTTCGGGAAACAGGGACTTTTTTTGAGAAGTAATGTGGTAAATTTGGAAAAATACTAGGCACTGCATTTAACTTTAGTCTAGTTTTGGTAGGTACCTTTGCATTGACCCATCTGGCAAGCGATAATCATCCTCTCTAATAATGTCACTTTCTACAAAATGCTTAGCGCAAACCACAGAATATTTTGGGGGTGACCATGACTGTCTGGAATATTCCTAAGCCAATGGGCTTTAAGGTTTTCGTCCTTTGGAAAGGTGAAAACAGATACAGCTGGTTCTCCTGCATCAAGAGAAGTTTTATAATTGGATTTGCACCCAGGCACACAACAAGGACTTGGCATGGTAAATTAATTAAATTGAAAAAATACCGAGAAGATTACCAGGAAAATAATAATAATAACAGTAACTAAATAGTATCTAATAAGCAGGCACCAAGTACCTATGCAACGCAATAACAAAAATCAAAACGAACGACAAAATTCCAAAATGTATACCTACGTACTTACGGTAATTTCAAATGCTAATATTTGTTACTGTTTTTAAAAAATAACTAAAAAAATACCTTCAAAATTAAAGCCAAACACGAATCATTAAAACACATTTTCAATTTTAATTATTTTTTAAAAGCACCACCACAAAATGTCAAGTTCATTTGCCGCCATTTCTTTAAGTACTTTATAACACCGGCACTTTTCACCCGCAGATATTCTTGTTTTTACGCAATGTCTGCGGAAAAAACTGTTCCGGTCACTCACAAATTTCACACAGTAAGACCTTTTACAGGTTTAGTCTTTATCTTAACAATATTTTCTTTAAAAAAGTTAATTTATTCACAATAACACAACAGAGTAACAGGTCATTCAACGTAAATCATATGACTAAACAACAGCAAACGTGGTCGCTAGATCTGAAGGCATAGTTGCCAGATTTCCTTGTTCACGGCTTGTTAAAGTGAAGTAGGCTGTGCCAGCACCCTCTCCATTGAAAAATCGATGTACCAAATCAGACCTTTGGATGGAGAAGTTCCCTTTGTTAATAGTTTATTCGCGATCAAATTGGCCCCGATTTACGGATGTTCAAACGCACTAAAACGACCTCGCCCTTTTGGAATAAGATTTCTTGCATTAAAAGTAATAAATCGTAAAAATGGCGGCCGTATCCGGATGATATATTTTATCAAGTAACAAAATAAACCTCGTTTTTGGCATCACCGCACGTCGGTTGTAACAATTTTTGTCGCCCCGCCAGCCCTTGGTAGGTCGTCGCCCGGGGCGGACCACCCCCCCTCGTCCCCACCTTGCTACGCCTCTGACTAGTGATTTTAGTTTTTACTTATATATATATATATATATATATATATATATATATATATATATATATATATATATATATATATATATATATATATATATATATATTTTATATATTATTTATAATAAACACTCTCGAAATAAAACAATAAAGGTTAATAAAATCATGTTCTTTATTGTACTATGGTCTATATTCAAAATAAATTTCAATGACGTATTGTTGGGCCGATGGATAGTCGAGGAGCAGTAGGGAAACTGAAGCAATTTCCAGTGGCGTAAAAGTTTTTGGTGTTATTTAATACTTAGCCACATTACAATGTCGCTTTTTCATTTCTGTAGAGACAGATCGTAACGCAACTAAAATTTTATTTTGGATTTATACGGTATAAATAACTTAAAAGCTAAATAAATAGTGACCCCAGTAATATTTGAGAGGTAGTGGTGGTTTTGTGGGTGCCGCTTAATGGGTTATTATTGATGAACATACATATAGTTTAAATGCCTAACTGACAATAAGAGATAGCAAAGTGGAGATGAGTCAGTCATTCTATATTTTTTGCACTACAGGCACGTTGTCACTTATTTAGGATGGAGATAATAGGAATTGGAGACATTTATACTTCTTTAATTTTCTAAAAAAAATCTTCCAAACTCATAATTGTTCCTGGACAATAATTTCTGGCAATATCAAGGTAAGGCATATTTTTGCTTAATGGTATTTTAGTCTCCCAGCTTAATTTGTTCCAAACATGTACTAAGTAGCTATCTTTGATTTTTTCCTTTACATGATTTATCTTTGTTTCGTCAAAGAATGTTGACCATACGCTCCAATGGATGGCATAAAAGGAACTTTGCGGCAAAATTTTAAATTCCTGGCAAGTTTTGTTTACTGTCTCTGATATAGTCGTTGTGTTACATAAACGCTTTACCATTCTAAAAAAAATAGAAAAAAATGATACATATATATATATATATATATATATATATATATATATATATATATATATATATATATATATATATATATCGACCTCCAGTCAGTAAGCATGTTTGATGTTGCAAATTACTCACTTTAGTATTTTTTGCTATCGAGTCGTGCGGACTGAAAGCAGTAGCGATCGAAAGCACCATTAGGCTTAGGTCCATGCGTTTTGAAATTTAGTAACCGATTGAGACAGATATTAAATATCAAAGCATAATTTTCTATGTTTAGATTACGAGCCGAAGCAAAATAAAAAGTATGTTCTCAAAAATCAAAAGTAATTTCTAAAAATTTAAATAATACATAAATTTTAGGAAAAAAAACTGTTTTTATAACGGAAAAATAAAAACAATAATTATAATAAATATTTAAATAAACCCCCTCTTGAGCTAAGCAAAAACCCAGACGATCATAAAAGCTTCGCCTAACATTTGCCAGCATACAAGGACTAATTGTTTGAAAGGTCTCTTCAATCCTTGCTCATCCTTCAATCATTAGGTCTATTTCCCATCATTGATTTTAGTACCCTTAAAAATCATTAGGAAAGATCTGGGGATCTGCTGCCACAAATATACTGTGGTCATTATTAATCTGTTATAAAGGTATTGTTAAATTTTCTTGAACTGCCACAAGAATTAGGGCGTGGAACCATCTTATTAAACCAGATATGATTGAATCTTTGCCCTAATAATTCTTAAAGAGTAGTACAATTTGCTGCTGCAACAAGTCCAAATATGTAATATTTTGAATATTAAATTCGTTGATATTCATTGCTCAGTGAAACACAAAAAACAGCAAAGTGGATGAATACAACGAACTTATGGTTGTGTTATTCATTAGATTTGCCCATTTTCCTTGTGTGAACTAAAATGTTTAATTAGAGACATGCTTTTATATTTTAAAACACTAGAAGTTTTTTTTCAAATATTTATTTTTAACTAATCGTTCGAGATAAATGTCCTTTTTAGTGATATCTTTTTGCATCTTGCGTATATCTAAATAAAGGCTTCTTTAAAACTACAGTTAAAATTACTTAATTACAATTATAAAAACGGATAGAAATGAAAGAATATTTTTAAAGAATGTACTTTCCTACCTGGATATAATCTCTGGCCCATTTGCAGACCATTGGACGCCATTAAAATTTGCCGAAATATCATGGAGACAAGCATTGACATGTTGATGTCCCAATCCTTCGCTTGAAAAACTAAGCACGCCACCCACTACATGACTGTTATCTTCTGCTCCAGCAAAATTTAGTGAAAGAGTTTCCATTGTTCTGATTACTACGACATCCAGGTCCATATATATGCCTCCATATTTCCACAAGATTAATAATCTGAAAAATGCTGTTCTGTTAATTCTTGATTTAAAAATTAGTAGCTATCGGGGCCCTTAGAGCCACAACAGCAGCATTGTTTCCGAGGTTTGCCGAATTTCATCATAAAAACTTGAATGAAACTTGATTGTGGCTATGTGCACGTAAGAATACAGGAAAGGAGGAAACTTTGTATTTCGTGCAAAATTTTTATTAAAACCAAAATCCTAGCAGAGCGCTTTTGATTAAACCATCATCAGTGCTATTCGTCAAGCAGGAGTCGTAGCAATTTGAGCATGTATAATAGGTTTGTTCTCACAGAAAATCCATAACAAGTTTGTGACAGTTTCCAAACCAACGTGAAGGCGCATGTCCATTTCTGGTCGGTTTCAAACCAATTTGTGAACAGACATGTAAAGAAGTTATTAGAGGCTAACTTTCAGATTCGTTTTTGACATGATCAAAGAAGAAGTAAAGAAGAAAGAACCTAAAATTTTGTTTTTGATTGAAATGAATAACCACGGTGATCAGTTTCTGCTTGACCTTCGACTAGTGAGGTGCGGTCGATAAAAAAACTACATAGTTTTTTCCGGGAAGGCGGTTGAAGGAGCCGTATCTGCTGTATTTCCCGCCGGGGATCAAGGAAAAACTCACCCTGCCATTCGGAATGTGGTGAAAGTGTAGTTTTTGAAGTCCAGAGTGATTCCTAAACCCTTTTTTCAAATCACACGTGGTAACGTTGACCATATGGCGGTGTAGAGCACAGGCTCGTGGGGACAAAAAAGGATCTGACAGAAACCGGTTATATCTGGATTTTGTTGCTGCATTTCTCGACAACTGAATGTGTACTTAAATAGCTTTATTTTTTTGAAATAGTCGGGAGCTTCGAAACGGTTTCGAGCCGGACTACATCGGAGTTTCCAAGAAATATGTCTAGCCCCTCTCTTAACCCGATCTAACGAGGGTGTAACCAATGTGGAAGGGTTGCTCCACCTCTTGCTAAGCTTTGGAGGGGTGAGGGCGAGCTGGCTAATGCCTAAGCAGCAAAACCATCCGAGGGTATAACAGCCCCCTATTTGCAAGTCAAGTCAACCACGGTGATGGAAATTTAACTTTAATTTTTGTAAAAAAATTAGATAAAGGACTTTACATGTCCTGCAAGGTTTGGTTAATTATTTTAAAACTTATTTATCTATTATTTATTTTAGCATTAGAGATGGAGTTTAATGAATTTTTTAAGTTGCAACCGGCAAAAACAGCCCTATGGTCAAATGCTGAAGAGGCGTCGACGTCCCCGTTGCAGGTCCAAGTCTGTTGGACACCTAATCAAACCAAGATATTTTTGAATTTATACAAAAAATACAAACCAAAGCTAGGTACACAACTAATTAGGATTCTAAAAAAGTTGTGGAAATTTTCACCTCTCTCAACCGTTTTCAAGTGATAACTGTTATCACAGTTATCACTTGAAAACGGTTGGAGATACATCACTAAGCGAAACGTTGTGTATCAATTAACAAATAAAGAAAATAGAAGTCCAAGATTTTAGTGTTATTGAAACTGATTTTTTTGGTTATGCGAACTGGGATAAATTATATACCTAATATACTTTAAAACTAACTTACAGTTAATTTATTTTAAGAACAAAATGTATATAAAACAAAAAAAAAGTTTTACAATAAATATTAATAAACAGCAAGAATTTCAACTATATTATTCCTTTTCTCAGCAGAATTCAGGTCATTTACCACGTCGTTTAAGTTTTCAGGAATATTTATTGCGGCATCTATTTCTTCATTTTCTATAAATGTTTTTATTATCTTGTATAGCCAGGTTATGTAAAACACAACAAGGCTCGAATAAAGTGGACTATGCTTCTTACTTTCCTAAATTTTAAAAATATAGTTGGCTACATTTTTGTTTAAGAACACCATTACAATGTTCTATCTTTATTCTGTTTGCAGAATGCTTCATATCATTTATTTGACCAGGAGTCAAGAGGCCCCTATCAGGAAATGGTGTCAAAAGATTTTTTGATAGAGGGTAAAGACTATCTCCTAGTAAATGTCTATCTTGATATTGTTCTTTTAATGTTTTACCTAGTGTAAATGTTTTAGATACTCGTGCATCATGGACAGACCCCGGATACCCTATGAAAATGTCTCTTATTCGTAGTTTGCGGTCACACACTATCTAAGCCTGTAACAAATACAAAATTTGCATTTTTATTATATGTAGAAAAATAAAATTTTTGGAATAGACATGGTACAATAGGAATTTTGGTACACAGTAATAATTTCGGAAAATTTGATATTTTATCAGATTTTTATATAAATGTAAGGCCCAAATTATGGACCTACAAATAAGCAAATTACCAGAACCATAAGTTACCAAGAACATGATACTATTATAAAAGATAAAAATATCGTATTGACTTTTACCTAATCTAATGTTTTTGGCAACTTATCTGGCTGGTAACATAATTAAAAAGTTTATAATTTGGGCCTAAAATTATTGGCTTCAGATAGCTTGTAAAATAGTGAAAATTATAATACTTTGTAATTTTTCTCACAATTATTGTTTGATGCCTTTTAGTTATTATACAATTTAATGCCCAAGATAATACCTGAATTGAGTAGTATCCTTTCCTGATGTACGAGTCGGGATCCTCCTCTGGTCTATCTATTTTGACATGAGTTCCATCGATAAGGCCAACAATTCCCGGAAATCCATTTTTTTCCCTGAAGAATTGTTCAATTTTCACTTTTTCTTGGGCATTGGGCCAAGTTATTACCTCTGGTGCCAGGTTACTGAGGAAGTACTTTACTTTTCTGATTACTTTATATAAGGCACTTCTGCAAATGTCGAATCTATCTGCAACATTTTTGTAGCTTGCACTTTGATGTCCGGCATACATACAAGAAAATGCACATACAGTGTGTCCCAAATTGGGCCTACATGTATTGGTAACTCGGGAACCATTAGAGCTACAGTTTGGTTAAATTAGGAAAGTTTAAAGAAAATTGCAAAATCAAATGTGTCCAAATTGTACATGTTTTGAGATAATTAAGAAAAACCAAATGGTGATTAATTAAGTTTTGCCTGTAATGCAAAACTACCAATTGTTACGATTTTAGATTACTACGTTATTGAACACTTTTTTGAAGAATTTAATTTAAGTAAAAAATTTTTTTAACTTTTTGTTTAGTGAATTACCCAAACTTTGGATTTTAATACGAACGCCATATTGATTATTACATTTTTTGAAAAGAGCTCTTCAAGAGCTTTTCATGATGTATCTAAGTTTAGGTTTAGATATGCTTAAGCTCTAAAAACGATAATTTTTGTTTATTTGATAGTAGGCTTAGACTAGACGTAATGGTCGCTCCGTTTCAAAAAAAAAAACAAATGATACGTATCTTATAATTTAAATAATGTAAATGTCAACATTAGCGTGCATCTTATTTCTCGTTTAGAAACGCCTTCAACAAAATTCAAGTTTTGATTATTTTAAGTATTTACAATAATGGCTCTTAATTATTCCAATAATAAAAAGGTGGATATGCTAGAAATTTATTTTAAATCTAACAGAAATACAGAAGCTGCAGCACTTGCATACGAAGAACAATTTCCGGAGCGCAACAACCTAATCAAAGACATTTTAGATTCTTAGTTACGAACTTGTTAGACTATGGATCTTTTGTGAAACCGAATCCCAAAACTTATACAAAAAATAATGAAGCAAGAGAGGCGATTATAATGGAAAACGTTAGAGATGATCTCGCAACATCGGTTAGAAAAGTAGAAGATCAGACAATAATTCCTAAGTCATCTGTGCATCGGTCTTTTAAAAACACCGTTTTCATCCATACAAACCACGTATTGTCCAGGGTCTTCAGGGGAATGATTTCAATAGACGAATCACCTTTAGCCAATGGTTTATTACTAAATGTCAACAGATACCCAATTTCCAATCCAAGGTTTTCTGGACAGACGAAACCCGGTTTACAAATTGTGGAATTTTTAATAGGCACAATTATCACTGCTGGGATACAGAAAATCCACATAATTTAGAAGAAAGACGGCTACAAACAAGATTTGGCTTTAATGTCTGGTGTGGCATCATAGGTAATTTAAAATGCACCTTTAATTTACGCCTCACAATTAGATAAAACATTTATTTTTCTGTTTTAGACAACCGTTTAATTGGACCATTTATTTTTGAAGAAACTCTGAATGGAGATAGGTATTTGCTACTCCTGAATGAAATGAATAATTTGTGGTTCCAGCAAGACGGATGTCCAGCGCACAGTACCAGGGTGGTGATGGAGGTCCTTAGAAATACCTTTAATGACAACATAATCTCTAATAATGGGCCAATTGCTTGGCCAGCTAGATCACCGGACATCACACCTCCCTGATTTTTACCTATGAGGACACGCAAAAAATGAGGTGTACGAGTTTTCTCCGCCCTAAACTAGGCTGAAACTAGAACAGAGGGTACGGGATGTGTTTGCTTCCATCAACTGAAACACGTTACGCCGAGTAACCCGCAAGGTGTTGGAAAAATGCGAGAAATGTGTGGAAAATGGAGAAAGACATGTACTGTGATTTTATTTTCTTGTTTACTGTTTTTGTTTTACAGTTGTGTTTAATTATTATTAGTTTAAGGTAATATCAGGAAGTATTAATTTTTGCAAAAAGCATCACTTTTTTGTATAAGTTTTGAATTTCGCTCTCACAAAAGATCTAAGTTCATCACTAAGAATCTTAAATGTTTATGGTTAGGTTGATGCCGCTCCGGATGCGTATCATTTGTTTTTTATGAAAAGCCTACTATCAAATAAACAAAAATTATCGTTTTTAGAGCTTAAGCAATCTGAAAACCTAAACTTGTGATACATCAATGAAAAGCTCTTGAAGAGCTTTTTTCAAAAATGTAAAAATCCAATATGGCGTCCGTATGAAAATCCAAAGTTTGAGTAAATATCTCAAAAACTAATAAAGATAGAAAAATATTTTTACTTAAATTAAATTCTTCTTAAAAAAGTGTTCTAATAATGTAGTAATCTTAAAACCTTAAAATTGGTAGTTTGCGAGCTACAGGCAAAAGTTAAAAATGCACCATTTTGGTTTTTCTTAATTATCTCAAAAACCATAAAAGATAAATAAAATCTGAAAGCAGATTTAATTTTGCAATTAAATTGTCTAAAACTTTCCCAATTTAACCAACACTGTAGCTCTAATGGTTCTCGAGTTACCAATACATGTAGGCCCAATTTGGGACACACTATATATTTCAAGGGGCTCAGTTTTCCGTCTGATCTTTGTAATAGTTACTGGCCCCAAATGTTTGGGATATATCATTCACTGTTTCAATGTCCATTCAAAAATGTTCTATAAATTCTTTTTCGTTAAATTGAGGAACAATCACTTCAAATAAATTTAGATTTTTCAGCATGATCCTTTCCTCTACAAGATTTACAGGATCAAAGTCCGAGTCCGTTTCTGTATCGGAAAAGCCAGATTTATCCAAAAAATTAAAATCACTCATTTTGTATGTCTTGTCTTTTAATTACCAATAAATATAGATAGGAACAGCAAAACAAAAAAAAAAACAACGAACAAACACTACTAGAAAAACTAAGGTTAAGGCGCGCCTGATAGTTTTATCTGTCAAAAATATTCCTACTGAGAATTGCGCTTGTTTCCGACAATTTACTTGTAATGGATCCGCAAACTCTCCTGATAGTTTGAAAACCATCAGCAAAACGTGTGAGAACACCACCCAAGTGTTTTCAAACAATCCAGAAATTTTTGTGTGAACGCGGACAGTTGATTGCGCAGAATCCTGACAGTTTCTGACTGTTGCTGACTTCTGTGAGAACAAATCTAATATGTAAACAGGGCATTAACAAACTATCGCATTATTAAATAAAATTAAAAGTAAAACGACTGTGAATAATCTCACATTTTTAGCATCAAAAGGGTAAATTTTAAAATTAAACCACAATACTCTACCAATTTGTGGAAAGACGAACATGTGATTATGTTAAGTTAAGAAACCAGTAGTTACTTCTTTTTGGCTTTAATTTCTTTTTAAATGTTTTTTATATTAAAATTGTAAGTCACAAGTTTCGGGCACGTTTATTACGAATCTGAAATTAGGAAATAAAAATGCTCAAATCGAAAACGGTGAATCCAATATGGTAAATTCGTTTCGTAAATGAAATTTTATTTGTCACATTTTTAAATAAAAACTATTAGTTAAGGGTCAGAATGATAATCAGTAACCCCAAAAACTGTCCAACTTACAACTTTGTTATAAAGTAAAAGACATTTTAATTACAAAATGGGTCCACCATATCGGATCCGCCAGTTTGGATTCGATTATTTTCCATTTATGACTCAATAATTTTTTTTTGGCACAAGACCGATGACATTTACAATCGGGTGGTTAAGTAGTGGGTAATATCCACCATAGTGGATCCCCCATTTTTTTGGTAGGCGAAATGTTGGTCTAGCATCAGTGGTGCCCACAATTATTTAAAACGTAATTACAAGGTATATTTTAAGGACTACACTAATTTAAATAAACTTTTTCTTAAATTTAACTTGGGATATCGACTTGTAGCCGCCATTTTTATCCGCCATACTGTTTTTCAAAAAGCAACAAAATTTTTTGAAAACTCTTGGCCAAACAAATATTTTGATGGCTCGGTTAAAAAAATTTCGTATACCCAAATTTTGAGTACGTCGGTGATCCGATTGACGTGTCGGGAAATATAGATGGCGATGTATAGGTCCATGTCTAGTCGGCCTTGAAATACTGTTATACCTTTAAAAATGTGACAGACCTAATATCAAACACCAGTAGACATTGGGCCCCTTTAGGCAGACACCCAGACTTCCGGTCCAAGACGTCACTATTTAGCAAACGTGAGCAAGTAGTATTTTAAGGTACTGTGCATGCGTCAGATATCAACTGTCAAAAACAGGTGACTTGTCACTATGTCATCATCGTGGTTATCTCGACGCAATTGGTCTACGTCAAAATCTCGACGTCACAGGTCTAACGTTAAAAGCTCGATGTCACAGAACCTACGTCAGAGGGCGCGCCAAACGTTTTGGAATTAATTAAATAAAAAAAGTCTATACTAGGGATCGAACCAGTAATAATTTCTATGACATATCGATCATGCGGAAGAAAAGTGTTACAACTCAATTTTTTTAATTTTCGGAGTTCCGGAGCAAACAATTTAAAAAGTCATATATTTTTATAAGAAAAAATGTTACAACTGTAAGTACATTATCTAGATGGATTAAACGATAATGTACTTATAGTTGTAACATTTTTTTAAATAAAAATATATGAATTTTTAAACTTTTTGCTCTGGAAATCCGAAAATTAAAAATTTTGAGTTGTAACAGTCTTCTTCCGCATAGTCGATATTATTTTGTCCCAACGTCTAAACCATTCGGCTACTGGGGATATTAAATATTAATGGGTAATAGCAAAGATAATACTACTACGAATAGATGGTTCATTTAAATGGGGCGTTTTGAATCAGTTCGAAGATATCAATGCTTCCGTAAATGCGAATAAAATTAAGTCGGTAACCCCTGCCCCAGCGAAACAAACCGTGCGACATTGCCAATGTCTGTCGCTTGTACCTTATTCGGAACACGAAGTAGCGAAAGCGGGCGGCTAAACGGAATGTGTTTTTCTAGGCGTTTCATCACGCCATAGTAAGGCCTGCCGGCAACACTGTTTAACTTTTCGTTCAGGATGCGCGAAAATTCTCGATGGACATCGGCTCGCGTTAGCAAAAAGTCCATTAGGTATCAAATATAGCATTGAATGGTTCATCTTATCCGTAGTAGTATTATCTTTGGTAATAGATGTATAGAAAAAATATGGCAGCTGTTAACTGTCTGGGGAACTACAGTTATATTCATAAAAAAGGCGTACAAGAATTAAAGTTAGAGCCACCTTCGTCATATTTGCGTAAAACCGGGTGATGTCAATGTTTCTCTATTTGAGGTTATTAGATGATAAAGGTTATGGAAAATGTCATCCATTGGTGTGACATCAATAAAATAAAGAAAATAAATTTATATAAACGATGTACAGTTGTATTCAGAAAAAAAGCGTACACGAAACGGTTTTATAAAAATGACAATAGAAACAAGAATAAATAAAATCTAATATTTGGTCATATATCCCTGTTTTTCTATTATTTGAGCCAGTCTATTCGGAATTAACTGAATTATATTTAATACAATATTTGGATCAAGCTCTGCCCAACACGCATGTATTATTTCCCATAAATCTTCTGAATTTTAATAATAATAATAATAATAATAATAATAATAATATTATTAGTTTAGTATGTATAATTTAAAGCAAAAATAATCCTTGATTGTCGCCGTTCTTCGTTAAGAAACATTCTTTTCGCAGCTGGGCGACATTTTAGTTCAGATTCCTTTACTCTCCTGCTGGCGTTAGGTTGGGAGGCAGGAAATGCTGTATTAATAACAGCATCCCTTGCAGTTGCAAATGGATTATTTCTTAAATATCCCAAAAAAACAGCATCCTGTTCAGGGTTGGAAAGTTTGGGACGACCTGAACCAATTTTCCTCTTTAGGGAATCTTCTTGTTCCCAGCGTTGCTTAATTTTCAATATATTTGTTTTATTTCTATTATACAACTGCGCTACAGCACGGATTGACCATCCTTCTTCGATTCTTGATACAATTTGAGCCTTTTCAACTTCAGACAACTGACGAGGCATTTTTATTTTCTTCTGTCAACGTTTATCAAACGTTACCACCATGCATTTTCAAAATGAATTACACCGACGCCAGTGCTTTGCATTTTTGATAATCTATGACGTGTGATAACCTCCAATAAACAATCATTTGGACAAGCCGGTTTTACGCAAATATGGAAAAACTTGCCTTTTTTATGAATAAAACTGTACATGACTACGTAGCCTAAGATATTAATCAGAGTAAGAACGGGTTTTGCAAATTCGAGGGTTAAATTTGAACCGCTCTCCTAAGGGTGCAAGCAAAGAGGACTGAACCCTCAAACTCGGAGTACCCAGGGTAAAAAGCCCTCGAAAAACATTTAAAAACATGAGGTATAAAAATATATTTACGAAAGTTGTTATTCACCAACGCTGATAAGATACGCTGTGGTCTGAAAAGACATTTGAAAAAAATAGCATTTATATATCTTTCGTGAGAAAATAATATTTTTGTTTAAAAGCAAAGCGGTTAATTTTTACCTTAACTAGAGTTCTTTTTTATATAAATATCAAAAAATTATCGAAAACATAACATTCATTTTATATTCTGTAAGGCCTTAAAAATCAATATTTTTAGATGTATTTACATCAGCTAGAATCCTTTACATATTTTTCGTATAAATATTTAAAAAGTTATCGAAAACTTATTAATAATATTCATTTACATGGTGTTCACAAATAATAGTATATTTATTAAATATGTACAAGTGTCAAAAGGGACTTAACAAATAAACATCATTTTATGAAAGATCGTGCTATTAGTACATTTAAAATCAAGGTAAAAGGTCCTGAAATTGCGTAACGGATGAGACCACTTGTCCCCTACGTATTTTGGGCCGCTGATCACAAAAATGAGGGTTAAAGCTACCGCCAGTGGTTGGAACACCCTTAAAAATGCAAAAAACACCCCTAAATAGGGGTGTTTTTCGAATATTTTCGTTATTTTGCAAATTTAGTCATCCTATATGTTTTTGGGGGCGGTGATTACAAAAATGAGGGTGAAAACTTGCATTACAGGGTGGAACCACCCCTAAAATTGGGGAAAAAACACCCCGAAATGGGGGTGTTTTTCGACTAAAAGTGTTTTTTTGCCAATTAAGACATCTTATATGTTTTTTGGGGCGCTGATTACGAAAATGATGGTTACAACTTGCCCCAATGCTCGAACCACCCCCAAAATCGCACAAAACACCCCTAATAAGGATGTTTTTCGACTAAAAGTTTTTGCCAATTAGCATTTATATTGTTTGGGGCGCTGATTACGAAAATGGTAGTCAAAACTTAGCAATGGTCGAACCACCCCAAAATTGCTCAAAACACCCCTGTCAACCGTTGGATTTTCGTAAAAAATGAAACACAAAATACAAAAACTACAAATGGATTTTTTTTATTAATCAATATGAAATATGACAAGTATCAAACTCCTTACAAGATATCGCTAAACAGTTGTATTGAAATCTAGTCTTGGTGAGTCAGGATTGGTGTTTGAATATATTGAATCCAACTGACTGGGGTTGGAAATTAGTCGGAAATAAACTCGTCCCAATTTTTACTACAAAACCATTATTACCTGATAAGTTTTTAAAAAAGTTTACATGCAGTTGCAAGACGGGATGTACGAGGAAATGTTCTTGCAAAAAAGTGGGATTGCGTTGTACCAAATTCTGTAAAGCATGTAGAGGCACCGACTGCGATAATAGCGAAAATGTGTTGACTATCCAAGATTTCGATAAAGACGAAGATTTAGAAGAGGAAATACAATTAGAACTTGAGCCAGAAATATTGATTCAGGAAACTGTAAATCTATGGGATACGAGCGATTTTTGCTATTCACAGATAAGTTCAGAAGTTGATTGGGACGAAACAACAACAGAATTTGACGAGGATGAAGAAATTTCTTCTCGCAAAATACCAAGACTAGTTTTCAATACAACTGTATAGCGATATCTTGTAAGGAGTTTGATACTTGTCATATTTCATATTGATTAATAAAAAAAATTCCATTTGTAGTTTTTGTATTTTGTGTTTCATTTTTTACCAAAATCCAACGGTTGACAGGGGTGTTTTGAGCAATTTTGGGGGTGGTTCGACCATTGCTGCAAGTTTTGACCACCATTTTCGTAATCAGCGCCCCAAAAAACATATAAGATGTCTTAATTGGCAAAAAAACACTTTTAGTCGAAAAACACCCCCATTTCGGGGTGTTTTTTCCCCAATTTTAGGGGTGGTTCCACCCTGTAATGCAAGTTTTCACCCTCATTTTCGTAATCACCGCCCCCAAAAACATATAGGATGACTAAATTTGCAAAATAACGAAAATATTCGAAAAACACCCCTTTTTAGGGGTGTTTTTTGCATTTTTAAGGGTGTTTCAACCACTGGCGGTAGCTTTAACCCTCATTTTCGTGATCAGCGGCCCAAAATACGTAGGGGACAAGTGGTCTCATCCGTTACGCAATTTCAGGACCTTTTACCATGATTTTAAATGTACTATATCAGTTGGAATGCCGA
Source organism: Listronotus oregonensis (assembly GCA_019359885.1). NCBI lineage: Eukaryota > Metazoa > Arthropoda > Insecta > Coleoptera > Curculionidae > Listronotus > Listronotus oregonensis. The sequence goes on from JAHBCN010017940.1 coordinate 15,369, forward strand.
AGGCACTTTTTTCACTATTTGCGCAAGTTTTTCTTTTATAGTTTCTTTAAAATATGAGTTTTAGCATCTGCGCAACTTTTCCAAAGGGTCTTATATGTTTTTTGTTTATATCTCAGCGTCTATTTGTCGGATTAACGCCGTTTTTTCGCTAAATGATTTAAGATGTTAAAATACATATATTAGTTGTTTAAATTTAATATTAGCATAAAGCCCTTTTGACATCACTAGGTATAACTTTTTTATGTATTTTACAATTAAGATAATTCTTTTTTATTCTGATTTATACCTTAAAATACACATATTAGTTGTTCTCTCACGATTTTTTATAAACATATTTTTATTTGATAGAAAATGTATCTAGTATGGTTACCAAAAATATTCAAAATCATGTGCAGGGAAAATAAATCCTAAATAAAATTAGGCCACAAGTGTTTAACTAAAAAACATAATGAAAAAACTTTAAAAAAATTGGTATTGGCTATAGCTAAAATAAGGAACAGGTATTTGAAAAAAAAATGTCCAACTGATAGCGATTTTTCATAAAATGATGTTTATTTGTTAAGTCCTTGGACTTGTACATATTTAATACATATACTATTATTTTTGAACACCATGCAAATGAATATTATTTATAAGTTAGCGATAATTTTTTTAATATTAATACGCAAAATATGGATAGGATTCTAGCTGATGTAAAAACATCTAAAAATATTGATTTTTAGGGCCTTACAGAATATAAAATAAATGTTGTTATGTTTTTGATAATTTTTTAATATTAATATAAAAAAGGACTTTAGTTAATGTAAAAATTAACCACTTTAAAAATAATATTTTTGTTTAAAAAAATATTATTTTCTCACGAAAGATATATTAGTGCTATATTTTTCAAATGTCTTTTCAGACCACAGCGTATCTTATCAGCATTGGTGAATAACAACTTTCGTAAATATATTTTTATACCTTATGTTTTTAAATGTTTTTCGATGGATTTTTACCCTGGGTACTCCGAGTTCGAGGGTTCAGTCCTCTTTGCTTGCACCCTTAGGATAGCGGTTCAAATTAAACCCTCGAATTTTCTAAACCCGTTCTTACTCTGATTATTATTAATTCCAAAATGTTCGGCGCGCCCTCTGACGTAGGTTTTGGGACATCGAGCTTTTGACGTAGACCTGTGACGTCGAGATTTTGACGTAGACCTGTGACGTAGACCTGTAACGTCGAGATAACCACGATGATAACGTAGTGACAAGTCACATGTTTTTGACAGTTAATATCTGACGCATGCGCAGTACCTTAAAATACTACTTGCTCACGTTTGCTAAATAGTGACGTCTTGGACCGGAAGTCTGGGTGTCTGCCTAAAGGAGCCCAATGTCTACTAACACCACATTTTTGTTAGATCTTTAAAGGTTGACATGATAAATGTGACTTTACTGCTCCAATTTATATTATTGAGGAGTAAAATTTTAAAGTATGTATTATACCTAAGGTTCTTTTCCTTTATTTCACAAAACCATTAGGTTTATTAAAATTTGTTTAATCTTAAAATAATCCAGTCTGATGAACTATAAAACTATCAATAGTTCCCCAGTAGGCGTAATGCACAGTGGGCAGTTATTTTCAGCCAATTAGGTTCGAGGACCACCAATCGTCAAAAAATGGGTAAACTGATACGGCGTTGTATAGTTGATAAAAAAAGTCACTGTTATAAGTCACTTATAAGAAAAGTAGATTTTGTTTATTTTATTAGTTTAAAATGTACGGTCACAAAGTAACGCACGAAACCATGCGTTCTGTTTTAAAAACTTTTTGATAATTTTAAAGAGAAATTTTGGCCTACGTTTTTTCGTCATCTAATGAAATGGCTCTTAATGTTTACATTTGCCTAAAAATAAACAATGAAGATACGGGTTTTAAACAAAGTAAACAGACAAAACATTTTTTTAAACACTTTTTAGTATTTTAAAGAGCAATTTTCTGCCTACGTTTTTTAACAATCTGAGAACACGGCTTTATATATTTAAACATTGACCATAAATAGGAATTAAGTTTTACCCCGTCCGTAAAAGACAGAAAAGATTATTTTTTGTGACTACATTTTTAAGATTAACCTTAACCGTGTATGGATTTTACCTTAAAATATCACTAGTGTGTGATACTTCATATTTAGAGTTTTGTATTTGTCTGCTTTTCCATAGATTTTCAACTGGTGTTCCTTTGATAAATGTCTCGATATCAAAATGCAAAACTCTTATATTTGGATAAGTCATAAGATTTTTTATTAGTCTATCTGATTCAGATTTATCGTCCAAGAATTCACCTACAAACAAAAATACACCATAAAAAATATATT
>JAHBCN010017941.1:0-10000 GCA_019359885.1 Listronotus oregonensis
GGTTTTCAAAATTGTCCCGTTTCTGTGAACTCACCATATATATATATATATATATATATATATATATATATATATATATATATATATATATATATATATATATATATATATATATATATATATATATATATATATATATATATATATATATATATATATATATATATATATTATTATATTTTTATATATATATATATATATATATATATATATATATATATATATATATATATATATTTTTTATATATATATATATATATATATTATATTTTATATATATATATATATATATATATATATATATATATATATATATATATATATATATATATATATATATATATATATATATATATATATATATATACAGTATGTCGGGATGCGGTTAACAAGGATAAATGGACAAAAATTTGAAAGATCAAAAAAAGTCATTCTTGATAAAACATTTTGCTTGTCTACGAAAAAAAAAAATTTTTTTTATCATACAGGGCGTCTCAAAAATGCAAAAAAAAAAAATGAAGAAGGCGAACAGTTTTTTTTACCAACGTGAAAGGATAATTTTTTGATTTTTTTTTTAAAAGATACACATTCTTTCCCCCTTCTTAATTTTTAAATTTAAAAAATTTTTTTTAAAGCAGGAAGAAAATTAAAAGTAAATATTGCAACATCTGTTTTAAAAAAAAATATAATACTGGAAATAAATTATAATTTTTTAAAAAAGAATATATTAGCAAAAAAATTTTAGAATATAACTACGGACAAAAAAATTCTTCAACCTTAAATTTTCTTTGTTTTCCCTCATTTGCAGAACCTTTGACAATCCATTAAAAAAGGCACTATTCAAATATACAAATATAAGTTTTAAAAAAAAGGCACTGGCAAAATGTTAAACAAAGAACCAAAGTACATAGGAATTAAATCTGAATGGTCTTTTTAAGAAAAAAATTCGGATTAATCAGATTAGAAACATAATTTTTTGCCGAACCGTTAGAGTTGGCCGAGAGTAAACTGTTTTACCACGGGATTTAATTTTTTTAAACGGTTTAAAAAAAAAAAAAACAACGAAGTACGAATAAAAAAACGGTGGCTCGGGAAAAAACTGATTGGGATGTTGAATAGCGCGATTCTCACGATCTAAAAAGAAGAGGGAAACTTGTTTGACTTTAAGAAAGATGAGAAGGATTGATTGGTCGTTCTGGGCCCGGGTAAAAGTGGGAAAAATCTTTAAATAACCCAATGGTTTAAGCTATGATATGCTAATAAATATATTTTTATTGTTAATTAATTTGTTTTTTTTTTTTCACTAAAATAAACATGACTGTTTAAAAAAAAGGGGAAGTTTATATAGGTACTTTATTTTTGTTTTTTAAACCATTAAATATCATTTAAATATGTGACGTGTAAAGTTTGGTGTGTTATTTAAAAAAATATTTATTTTTTAGCTATTTGTTAATTCAAATTTGTTTAAAACCAAAAAAAAATTTTTCATTTCCCATAGAACTTTCGTGGTGAAAACATAACAACAAATTATTTTTTAATTATTTCATTCAAAAAAAATAAACCAAGGTGAATTCAAAAAGGATTGAATGCACTTCAATTTGAAAAACTGAAAAGAAAATTTTTTTTTTTAATTATTTTAAAACAAAAACTTTTGAAATCATCTATTATTTTTTTTTTGCGATGTATGAGGATTTTTTTTAAAATAAAACCATTCTTCCAATGACTTTTAAGAAAAAAAAATTATATATTATTAATACAAATAAATAAACAAAAAAAAAACCCACAATTTTTTTGTTGGTTTAAGAAAGAAATGAGATTTAAATTTTTAATGGTCAAAAAAAAAAAAAAAAAATAATAATTGGTTATTTTAATAGTCCTGTTGTCACCTTTTTTTCTTATTAAAATTTTTTTTTTTCGTTAGCATATTTTTCCCTGCCTTGGGGTATGTTTTCCCATTATACTAATGCTGCATCAACAGCAGTGCGACACCTGGATTGTTTCGACCCAAACCCTTTTTTATTTCTCACAAGTGTTCGATGGGTTTTGATCTGGTGAACATGCAGGCCAGTCTAAAACTGTGAACCTTCCGTTTCAAGACATTCTTTTGCATGGGGGGGACATTTGTGCATAAAAAAAAAAATATCCCCAATTCAGCTCCCCCAAAGGCCTAATGATTTGTTTTAGCATTTAAAAAAACATTCCTCCTACCCCCTTTAAAATTTTTGAATGGTAACAATGGAGTTTTTGTTTCCCCCATAGTCCTTCCTTGGACATTACAGTTCCTTCTTTTATTTAAACCCCCGGGCCTTTTTCCCTTTTGGATTAGGACAATTTTTGGTTCTCTGATTTTAAGCCAATTCTGGTCTCATCCGAAAAAAGAACATTTTTTAATTCTTAATTGTTTAGTTTTGGTGCAGAAGGCACCAATTTAGCCGATCAATTTTACTTTGCTTAGATAACTGTGGGACCCGTAACCCTCGGCTACTGTACAACCTTCAAGCGCCAAGTCTTTTTCTTATGGTTTCAACTAAAACATTTTTACATGTAGCTTTCAGAAGTTGTCGTTGCAGCTTTGGATGGGAAACACTGGGATTTCTTCAACAATTTGGCACCCAAAGCAGTCCTGTTGTTCCGGACTCTTTGACGACTTTGTCTGTGACTGTTTTTAAGAGTTCCTAGTTCCAAGTATCTTGCATGTTTTCGATACAACACCCTGGGTAACGCCTACTATCTCTGCTACGTCTCTTTGGGATATTCTTTGTTCAATAACAGCAATAATTCTTCCTCTCTGCACATTTGTTGGTCCAACATAAGGCATTTTTTTTTGACCAAGCTTGGATACCAATTTTTTTTCAAAAAAACAAATTACTTCAGTTTAAGTCGGAAAAATCAATCCCCTGACACCAGTTAGACACCATTGTGCCCAGTACAATCTTGGCAAAACGTCTGCAAAATTCCCGGGTTAAAAACAATTCGCATTTATCCATCCAAATTTAAAAAAAAAAAAATAATATATATATATATATATATATATATATATATATATATATATATATATATATATATATATATATATATATATATATATATATATATATATATATATATATATATATATATATATATATATATATATATATATATATATATATATATATATATATATATATATATTAATCCGACTTTTTAAAACCAAAAAAACGCTACACTTCAGGGCTTTTGAAGCCCTTCACCAAGGGAAGCCCAAAATCGGGCTTAAAATTTTCCATGTATAACTCCAAAAAAAACCTAAAAGCGGCATCTTACGAACCTGAAATCATTTCAATATAGCGTCACATATTAATTTCCCCTAATCGTGGTGACATTTTTAATGTAAATATAATAGTACTCTAAAACACGACTTTAAAAAAATTTTGGGCTTCGAAAGTATGTTTTGTTTCTAAAATATCCCGTTTGTTGATCTCTGCCACTAGTTGGTACTCTAAAATGTATATAATATGAAGCAAAATGTTCTGGTCAATCGAAGCCCAAAAAAGCCGACAACATTGTTGGAATAAAAAAAAGGTTTATTTCTTCTTTTAATTATTGAAATTTTTTTTTTGCCGTTAATGTTTATTTAATAATAATTATAATATAATAATAATAAATTTTTTTTAATTAAAAATTAACCTTACCAAAACATATTTAATTAAAAATGGGTTTTCAAGATTTCAGGGTATGGATGACTTTATTTATTTATTTTTTTAATATATTTTTATTTAAAGGTTAGGTAAGATACTTATAAGTATTTTTTTAAAGTAAAAAGACATAAAAGACTATATACAGGGTGTTAAAATTCGAGTGTATGCATGGGGATCTCTAAACCGTAAGAGGTACAAGGTCGGTTAAATTGAGGCAAAGTTGTGTAGTGTGATGCTAAACAAAATGTTTTCAAAATTTGAAAAATTCCGTTACTTCCGGAGATATCCGGAAAAACCCGAATTCCCGAAAAAACGTTTTTATTTTTCTGACTTATTTGAGAAGATATTTTAAAATGAATTATGTCACACCTACTTTCCCTCTACAAATGACGTTATTAAATTTAAATCCGACGTTTCGTTCCCGAGCAACCACCATCAACTTTATTTTTTAAATACAGCCTTCGATTGTTTATTGCTTTTTTTGAAGCATTTTTAATTCCAATTACAATGATATATAACACTTGATAATTTTCTGTTAAATAAACATTTTTCCATAAAGACAATGTGTTAGACAAGGAAGGCCAGATGATTTCTTACGGGGCATTCCATGTTGTTGCATAAATATTAAGTGTTATACATTTTTGTAATTGGGATAATAAAATTAAAAAATTGAATAAAAATCTAGGACCGTATTTAAAAAAAAGTAAGTTGATGGTGGTTGCTCAAAAACGTCATTTGAACCATTGAGAAAAGTATCTCTCTGACGTGACGTTTATTTCAAAATATCTTCTCAAATAATCAGGAAAAAAAAAAAGTTTTCGAATTGTTTTTTCGAATATCTCCCGGGAAATAAACGGAACAATTTGAAAACATTTTTTTTTGCATCCCCCAACACTCAATTTGTAACACCCTGTATATATATATATATATATATATATATATATATATATATATATATATATATATATATATATATATATATATATATATATATATATTTTATATTTTATATATATATATATATATATATATATATATATATATATATATATATATATATATATATATATATATACATATATATATATATATATATATATATATATATATATATATATATATATATATATATATATATATATATATATATATATATATATATATATATATATATATATATATACACAACGTGTCAAGCAACTTCTTACCATACGGATTTTTTTATTTTTGGTTTTACGAAAAAAAATTACTCTTCAAAAAAGTTCTGCTTTGCGATAAAATAACAATGCATTATTAACATGTAGTTAATTAGTGCGTTAGCATGTAGAGGGTGGTTAAAAAATGTAAAAAGCTAAAATGGGCAAAGAGGGAAGTGCCATTAAAAGGTATTCTAGGACAAAATGTATCAAGGAAATCTTGTATAGGACCACAATTTATGCTTAAATATAGATTTTCAAAGACAATTTCAAGTATCAAGCTAACAAGAAAAACTTTTTTTAAATTTAAGTATTTTTTTATTTACTGTTAATAAATTTTTTATCGTGATAGCTAAAATTTTTTGAAAATCTCATTTGAAGCACAAATTCCATTCTACCAATCATCCAATAATTTTTGTCCTAAAGAAAACTTCCCTCTTATTTTTTCTTACACGTTTTAACCACCTTTACTTTTAAATTAAATCTTAATAGGGCATTGTCATTTTATTGCGAGGAAGAACTTTTCATAAATCTTTTTTCGTAAAACCAAAAATAAAAAAGCATTATGGTAAATTTTTGGACACAAACGTTTATTTTGCTTGATACATATACATATATATATATATATATATATATAATATATATATATATATATATATATATATATATATATATTTTATTTTATATATATATATATATATATATATATATATATATATATATATATATATATATATATATATATATATATATATATATATATATATATATATATATATATATATATATATATATATATATATATAATAATTTTTTTATGTACTTTCTTTTTGTCCTATTGTCAGGAAAACCAGGGGACAAATTATTTAAGAGATATTTAACAATATTTAACAGTGATATTTTTACACCTATATCGCCAACCACAAATATTATTTCCGTTATTTAAATAAACTTAATTATTAAATATGCAAATTTACTCTCCATTAGCATTAGCAAAGTAAATGTAAATTATTTTATACCTATTTCCTTAAGAATCAACCAAACAATTGGAAAATCTATACTTATAAATATTTATAAACTTTTTGAAAAATAAATGAACTTTAAAAGTAATTATGATCTTTTTGACTAATAAATAATCTTTCTATTTTTTAATGAAAACAAATATTTCAAGTTTAAAATGCACTATCTTTTATTTGACAGATGAACGAGATATTCTAGGTTAACCATTCAGATAGTTTCGTTGTTTTAATAACGTGTTTGATTTTAAACATAGAATGTAGAACATAGTTTTAAATTCGTTTAAAAGGTATAAAAGTTAATTAATATAGTTTAAACTTAAAATTAAAATTTTAATGACACATTTTTAACACAGTTGAATATGCCTAATAAGTGATTTCTTTTCATAAAAAGATACTTGCTAAACTTTAAGATAGTCTTAAACTTTTACCGCCCGTGGTAAATGTAAAATTTTAAAATTATTTTGACAACTAAGTAAGTAGTTATAGAATTATAATAAAGATATGTGTGCAAAGCAATTATTTATTGTATTATTAAGTTTATCAAACAATATTAATTACATTATTGTCCGACTGGTATATTATTTTAAATAATAATATTAAGTTAAAATCAGTTAAATACGAAATATTCCCCCAGGGCTTTAAAAAAAAAAAAGCCCTAGGGCGTAAAAATTTTCCAATAAATAAACAATAAATTATCTTTATTTAAGCATTTATTACGAAAATACAAACATACTTACACAATATACTTATCATAATAAAAATTTTTTTTAAAAAAATAAAACGTAAATTTTTTCAAACTGACCGGAAAATTCCACATTTCCATACCCCACCGCAGTTGCTGTGTTACTTAAAATTTTTTTCCCAACTACAAGGAAGCATTAAATTTTAAAAGCTTTCCTACCCCCCACTCCCTCGTTACCGAAGAACTCTTCCAGCCTCTAACCTCATTAAGCTCTCGGAACTCCCCCCCGCATCAAATGAATTGTTGCCACTGTACGTCTTAAACAATGACCTGTGTGCGCCTTAGCATCAGGTCCCAAATATGTAGCAATCTTAAGGGTATTTTTCCCCAAAGTTTTTTTTTCCTAGGGGCTGCATATAACGTTCATAGAGCCAAAAAAAACCTATCAAAAATCACTTTTAGGCCCAAAGAAAATAGTCCCAATTAATTTGTTGCGCACATTTCATTCATCAATAACCAAAAAGCTCCTTGCTTGCCCTTTTTTTCTTTGTGGAATGTCAATAAATATGCTGACCCATATCACGCACATCGGAAAACTTTACTTTTACAAGCTCGTCTCTTCTACAAGCTCCAATACACCTATCACTAATGCAACAATCTGCCAAATATTTTTCAGTTGGCGCTTCTTTCAAAAAAATTATAACTTGTTCGTGAGTCAGAACCTTCGACTTTTTTTGGGTGATAATTTCTCCCAAGTTGCTTTAGAAACTGTTGCAAATATAGTTTTTATTCTTCTTATCTTCTTATGAACTATTAATTCTTTACGTAACATTGAAAACTTTGTCCAAAGGGGGAAATTTGGGGAAAATGACTCTGACAAATCTTGAAAATAAGCCATCAAAACGGTTTCGTCCACTCATTCCACGCAGTGTTTCGTCAAAAAGGCATCAAAATGGAAATATTCTTTCTGTAAATCCACCTATTTTTTTTTGGACAAGCGCATGCTCAGCTTTAGCAGCTTTTACTAAAATATTTTTGGGGGGGGTGGGTATTTTTTCCCTACTTCGGACTTTTTTTCCTCAATAGCAAAATTATTTTTAGTTTCTTTTGACAAAAACTTACAACCATGGTTACCCAATTACGTTTCGACAATTTTTTTAAATAAATGTAGTACTTGATTTGTTTAAACTAATACATTCAAAATTTATTCAATTTTTTCTCATATAAAGAATATTTCGTCGGACATTAAAGGATAATACCCTTGATACCTTAATAACTATTAATTATCAAGTGTTAAGTTTCTTAAAGTCATATTTTTCTTTAATTAAAAAATTGATATTGCTTTACTTTTTTTATTGTTGGCTAAATATTAGTCGCTAAAGTGTTTATTGCACACATATGGTTTAAAAAAGTTTAAATTTTTATGGCAACCTTAACCTTCCTAAGAGCTGTAAAATGTCAGTTCAATTTTATTTTATTGCCATAATTTTATGCGTCTGTGATATTTGACACTGCTATAATATTATTTTTTTAACTTTTATTTTTAAAGGACTTTTTACTGCATTTTTTGGTCATAGGCATGACGTTACTTGCCAAAAATTATTTGGTAAGTCAATTAATACAAAGGTTATCTCTTTGGCTTCATTAACTAATTGTATTTTTTGTTATAAATATTAACTAAAATTTTATAACTATTTATCAGTTTACTGGTTGGGTCGACCGGTTGTTTCCTGTAGCAGCTTGCAAACTAGGTATATTAAAGGTTAAAAAAAAACTTTTTTATTCGTAAAGTATTTGTAAAATACAAATCTTTACAAATACTTTGATATGTAGGGAAAGCTTGAGAAGTGAAACCAACAATATACATATTTTTTTATAAAATAACCTGTCTTTTAAAGCATGTACATAAATGGCAAACCAAGTCCAACCAATGAATTCCTTGGCATTGGTTGGTTATATGTGGACACTTTATTTGCCAAAATAAGCGAGTTTTATCACATTCGTTGACCTTGGTTGTGGTTCGCTAGTAGAGCGGTAAAATTGGAGCACATCAAAAGAAAATTCTTAGGCCCATAAACGCAAGTGTGGACGTAAAGAGGCCTTGTATTACAAAAAAGACCCTTAAATTGCAATAAATTAAGGGGCTCTGGTGTTCCCAAGAACTGTTCTTAACCAATAACCTTGTTGTTTTAAACTTCACTTCATATATTGTGGTCAAGGTCATGAGTATTCACTTCGCTACACCTGGCTACACCAGCGCCTCCAATTTAATGCTATTCGGGGGGCCCTTTTAACCCCAAAAAAAAAAAGAGATGGTGCCCTTTTTCCCCTCTAACCTCCATACTTGGCTGCTAACGTCAATTTCGATTTTCGGTTTCCCCAAAACCCCGCCTTTTTTTTTATCGTAGTACCACTTGTGTATTGGTAATTTGTTTTATTTTGTTATTATTTATTATACGCCAAAGTGAACTGGAGTAACACAGCTTCATTAAAATTTGAAATAAAGTAATCTTTGCAGACTTCCTTACTCATACACTCACTACAGAACCTTGGCGAACTGTAGTGTAAACGATAATTGAATGCGAATCAGCTGGCGGCCAAGCCCTTGGTACATTTTTAGTTTCAACATTAGTTGGACAAACGCAAACGTTTACTTTTCGCTTTTTTTTTTTAATAAAATCCTGAATATTATTGTATTTTTTGATAGCCTCTTAAATAGCTGTGATCCAATAATATAAACAGTATGATAAAACATATATAGGTCCCTGACTTACCGTTTTGGCCTAACTGGCGGTTTAAAAAAATTGGGGCAAAAACCAAATGAATAAGATTTCCAATTGTTAAAAAATATGGCGCGTTCCCAAAAGTTTTTGGGGAACGGCAAGGGTTTTCCAAATTTTTGCATCCATTCTGAAGATAATCTCATATAAGTTCGAAACGGTGCATCATAGACCCACAGTCATATAAATCGTTAAATTTGTCTTTGAAAGGACTATTAAAAAAATGTCTTAAAATACAGGTGGTTTTATTAAAATAATATCAACTTTGTCCCGCCATCCTGTAAACGCAACAAACCTAAGAATATCATAAAATTAAAAATACTTTTGTAGCAAACAAGTTTTACAAAAAACTTTTTCTCGAATAGCTTATAGTTTAAAAAAAAATTAGGGGGCTCTTAATTAAGGGGCTACTCTGTACCGGGTGTCTAAAAAAAAAAGGGCGGCGGCGGGTATTTGGGAAAAACTTTTAAAACGTTAAAAGGGAAAAATTTGGAAAAAAGGGGCCCAAGGAAATGGCTAAATTTTTTAAAAAGTTTCGAAAAGCCCCCAAAAGGCCCCGCAACCTCAACGGCAAATTAAAAAAGCTATGTTTTCCTTAATGTTTTTTTAATGTTGGGTAACATTTTGATAACATCAGCAAAAA
>JAHBCN010017941.1:15000-17759 GCA_019359885.1 Listronotus oregonensis
TTATAAATCACTTTAATAAAATAATTTATATGTTGTCGTTGATATCTGAATTATCAAAAGAGGAATCAATATCCGTATCTGATGTTTCAAGTACATCGATTGGATGGCCTATGCTATCGTCGTCCACTTCGTTCGACTGATCTAAAATTATTAAAATCAATTTAAATTAAGAATTTGAGTGATGAATAAAGGTTTGTGAAATAAAAGTTTAAAAAAATACCTTCATTTTCTTCTGTTGGGTCAACGACGATATCATCAATAAATGCTGGCATTGGATTGCCTTCAAACAATTTGAATAGACATGTGTCGCCTTTTATTGCCCATCCGTAGTTTTCAATGTGGAGATTATTAATTTCTTGTTTATGTGCATTTTGCCAAATGGAGGCGATATATACTGATCTCAAGATTTGTTGTTTTATTTCCGTTTTACAGGGAGGAAGAATCGAGCCGTCAAGTTGTGTTTTTGGCATTTTAAACATGTCTTCCATATTACTTAATACATATGTTTTACAAAAAACTGCCACTCTCGCTTTATTAATACATTTAAGTTTATGGTAACCGTAAATCCTGCAGACGTACTCCTTCAACGTTTCTATCAAGTTGTCAATATTTGATTCCTGAATGTTAGAAAATGCATCAATAAATTTTTTTCATTAGTAACATAATTAATATATTAATATAATTAATAAAATACGTATATAAGCTTGCCTTTAAATTGATGTATATTAATTCATTATGCTAAAAATTATGTTATAACTGCAGCAATTTATGAACATTCCTATCACCGCGCATAATTTACATTGACACAAGGGCGCTCTCAATTTTTAATTTTAGAGCAGCGTAAGAACTCATTTGGTCCGCGTTCAAGCCATAAGAACTTTTTTTTCTTGTTACTTAAGGTTTAAACTTACCTCTCGTGTAAATTTTAAAGAGAATAATTTTTGACAACGCGCTTGTAAAATATCACATTATTTATAAGCTGTAAGAACAATTTAGTTCCGCTCCCTAGGTGTAAGAAACATTTTTCATGTATTATTTATTGAAAACTAATTAGCATATAAGTTTTAGAGAGAATAAAATTTGACAAACCGTATTGTTTATTTTTCAACCCTTCCTCAATTATTGTCCCACCCTACAGGTGTAAGAAGTGACTTTTCGGTATTAGGAGACTGTACTTTATCGAATATATAGAGTTTTCTGGAGAATAAAATTTGACACAAATTTTTGTCGCCAGCTCCTGGTCTATTATATTTAAGTTGCCTCATACATTGATCCCAGGGCCGTATTTAACTTTTTGCCGCCCTAATATGTCAATATTCTTTGGATATCATAGCGAAAAATTTAGCATAAAAAGAATGTAAACTACTTTAGCAATTCTTATAAAAATTAAATAAACAAATTAAACAAAAGTAAAACATACGAAAAATTAATAACAATTCTTTAAAACAAAAAAATTTTAAAATATAAAAACAAATTATAAATTTTAATGTTAAAACAAATAAGTCTTTTTTTGAACTGGGTGAATTTGGCCGGAATTTTTGTATCTATTTGGTAAATATATTTTTTTTTTTATTAACTTAAACTTACATTTTTTTTTAATTAATCGTAAATTTGCCGCCCATAATATTTGCCGCCCATAATATTTGCCGCTTCAGCCTACTTAGCCTTTGAGTAAAGCCACTCTTGATTGACCCCTTGGTTTAAGTGTTAACGTCCTTGGACGGTTCAGCTTTACTGACTAAAACAATCGGGTTTGGGTCCCGTTTCTTTCGTTAAATTTTTTGTATTTTACAAAATAAAAAATTTTTTGGAATAAATTTATAAATAACTCAAGCCCACAAAAAAAGTGGTGTGTGCTGGGTGTCGGACTAGGATTTTCTGAAGTATTTTTTCCGGCTAAACATGAATCTGAAGTCAAATTTGGAGATCAAACCGCAAATATTTGGGAAAAGGCGTAATTTTACATACTAACTATTTTTTAATTTAAAACGGTAATATCTTAAAAACTATAAAAGATGCACGAAACTATATAATACAAACAATGCATTTTTTATAAGACCTTTAATTTAAATTATATAACCTTTTTGTCTAAAAAATATTTTTCGAGTTATAATCAAAAAACAAATTTTTAGGATTTTTTTTAGGTATACCTCTGGAGAAAATTTAAAAAATATTTTTTTTATTTTTGAATTTTTTTTGCAAAGTTAAAGAGATTTAGTATTTAAATAAATAAAATAAATGATTTATTGTTAAAAAAAGCTCAAAAATCACATTAATTATTTTTTTTCCTATTTTGGACTGAAATTTTTTGTCAAAATTACATCTTCGTTTAAATCTCCTTTATTATATATTTTATTAAAGATGGTTATGTAACTTTTTTTATAGACGACTTAAAAAACCGTCTTTTTTGTTTTATGAATTTTTTTGTATCTCTTATAGTTTATATAGTCGTAGTCCAAACATTTCGTGGTAGCAGGTTTCTGCCGGTAAATGTACCGTATCGGTTTTTAGTTTTTTTTTTATTTTTTGCTTTTTGACTCCAATTATGACTTCGGATTTGTGTTCAGCGGAAAAAAATACGTCAGAAAATCCTAGTCAGACACCCAGCACACACCATTAATTTTTTGTGGGCCTGTAAATTGTATTTGATTTTAAAAGAAAATATATATGTTTATTTTATTTTTGTACCGAGTCTCACACTTGTTGCCCAATTAAAAGAGGTTAGACCAAGCATTATATTAAAGCCCTTTTATTATATT
>JAHBCN010017942.1:0-17672 GCA_019359885.1 Listronotus oregonensis
ACTGTTTGAATGGTATTTCCTTTTGGTCCTGTGCAAAAAAGTAGATAATTTTGCCCTGTAATTGCCTTTCTGAGGTTTTTGCTGAAAGGTATTGTCTTTTGATTTTGGAAAGGCATTCTTCCAAAATCTGGTTTCTTTGACTCATTTTTGATATCTTTTTTGTTGAGCATTCATTTATGGTGTTAGATGGCGTTTAATTTTATTAGATTTAGCTTTTTTTTTGGTTCATCCCCGGCAATTATTTACATTCCCCAAATGAAAACCCCCTTTTTTTTTCTTTTTAAAGTAATTATTTCTTCTTGATCACCCCCTTTTTTTTTCCAAATGGTAAATAAGCTTATTTGGTTTCTACTGTCCCCTTTTTGTTCGTTATTACTGTTCTGTGAGTGGATCAATTTTTTTTACATTTTCTTGTGCATCTTAAAATTTCTTTTTTGGTTATTTTCACACTGCAAACACGTAAGTTTTTGCCAAGAAAAAACGTTGGTTTTTTTCTAAAATTATTAGGCACATTTTTTTGGCACTTTTCCCAATTATAATTCATTAACGCTGATTTTGTTAACTTTTGAAGCTCAGTTTTTAGAAGTGTTTGGGTCCCATCTTTACTACGTACTACCCGTATTGTGGGCTCCAGATCTATGCTGTAGGAAAAACCATTTCCCAAAGCATTATGGGCTGAGGCGGTTAATACCAATGTTTGTTTTAAAATCGTACGGGGTCGACCAAAATCTAGGCCCCCTAGAGTTATGGTTCGGGACAGAACTAGATCGTCGAGTTTTTAAAAAAATTCAGAGTTTTTGGAACGGAATGTTTTGTACATGTTCTAAACAACACCGAGCAAAATGGGACAAAAAGGCGTTAAAAGGATATTTTGTTGGATATCAGGGAAGGTATCAGTGGATACAGGGTCTATGTGCCAAAAAAACATGATGTAATGGTTAGCCGTGACGTCATATTCAAAGATGAAATCTTGTTTGGTGATAGGAAAGATGGGGTCACTTGTGAAATTGAAAGTTTTCCTCTAAACGCAACCTAACATTAACGCCAATTCTCAATCAGAACCTGAATGTCCGAGACTGACTTTGATGTTTCTGATTCGGATTTTGATCCTCCATGTATGAAGAATCCGTTGAACATCTTGAACAGTTGCCTCACGAATGAAGTTTGAGAACCA
Source organism: Listronotus oregonensis (assembly GCA_019359885.1). Taxonomy (NCBI): domain Eukaryota; kingdom Metazoa; phylum Arthropoda; class Insecta; order Coleoptera; family Curculionidae; genus Listronotus; species Listronotus oregonensis. The sequence continues at coordinate 1,175 of JAHBCN010017942.1, forward strand.
AGTGAATTGAAGAAACCACAACGATGGACCACTTGACGTTCTTGGAAAACAAGGACGAGCCTACAAAGTTTTCAAGAAGCGAAAAAGGGTCGAAAGGGCTGTAGAATGGCAAACAGCAGCAAGAAGAAATAAACTCTGAATGAGAACAAAACATGGTTATTAGTAGAAGTCCAGAAAATACAAAAATCATAAGCACAAATGGGTTACAAATTAAACCAAATGAAGATGGCTCCAGCTACCGTTACAAAGCGCGGCTAGTTATACGAGGTTTCTGAAAAAAGGGAAAGGGTGTTGATTACTCAGAGACCTTTACAGAGCACGCTATGAAACGATTCTGCTTTGGGTGGTTGAGCACGTGAACACCTTCATATTCGCCAGTTTGACATAAAGACTGCATTTCTTTATGGTCATTTAAAAAAAGGTGTAGATATATATGGAAGCAGCCAGAAGGATTTGAGGATGATACTTCACGTGGGGCAAACTTGTAAAAAGCCTGGGACTTAAACAGGCCCCACGCTGGGGAATCAATTTTTTACAGAATTTTTATCAACATTTGGATTAAAGAAAGAAAATGGACCCCGTGTTTGTTTGTTGTGTCAAAGAGTCACATAAAATCTTTGTTGTGATCTATGTTGATGATGGATTAGTTTTTACGACTTGTAAATTGTGATAAGTTTCTGATGCAACTAACCCAACAGTTTAAAGCAGTGACAACAAATAAATAAAGTCGTTTTGGGGAAAGGAAATTTATTTTCAAAGTGATGGGTCTATTTTCTTAAACCAAAAGTAGTTATGTTGATAAAATATTAAAGCGATTTAATATGCAGAAAATAAACCTGTTTCAACACCAATTGATGTTGGTTGGTGTAAAGATACTACACGTAATTGTGAAAAATGTTTATAGAGAAGCTGTGGGGAAATCTTATGTTTTCTCAAATTATAACACGTCCTGATATATCTTTTGCCGTAAATATAGTAACCCCAAAAAATTTAGACAATCCCACACAAGCACACTGGATGTTGGTAAACATTTGGTCTGTTTATCAAACGAGTGGAGAATTCGAGGTCATAGCGACGCAGATTATGCAGGGATGTTCAATCAAGAAAAAACAAATTTGGAATCCTCTGCAAGTTTGGAAGTGCAGCAGTCATCTGGAAGACCAGGAAAAAACAGTGCGTCGCGATCCACGACCGAAGCAGAGTTTGTAAGTGTGCGTGCCTACAAAGAAGGTATGGTTGTCACGTGTGTTAAGTGAACTAGGTATACCTTGTGAAAAAATTTTATCTAAAAAATTTACAACCAAAAGTGCTAAAAATCTAAAAAACCCGAGTTTCCCTGATAGATCTAAGCATATTGATGTGAAATAAACTATGTAGAGATTTATATAAAGAAATTTAAAATTAATGTCATGTATGTTCCAAGTAATGTTCAATGTGCTGACATTTTTTCAAGCCTTTATCAGTCAATGTTTTGTTAATATGCGGGAAAAGTTAGGGAAATTTAAAAAGTCTGGTTAGTTTTGTTTGTAAAGTTTAGTTTAGGGAAGTGTTGAGTTATTATAATTTTTATTTACTGTTCATATGAAAGCTAAATTCTTTCTAATCTGTAACCTGTTTTCTTGCCGCCGTGCAATGTTTATGTTTGGATCGAATATCGATCCGTTTTTTATTGCATTCTTGGCGGGTTCTATGTTTGGTATTTTTATTAGTTAAAGTAGTCTTGAATAAACCCTTTTTAAGTAGACGGTACGAGTTTTATTTTTGCGTTAAAAAAAACGATATCACGAATAAAAAGTTATGCCTCAATACCACAACATGGCCTCCTAAGATTTTTTTTTTGAAAAAGCTTTAAAATTTTTCTATTTTTTTTTATTTACCTTAAACACTCTCATAATTTATTTTAAATCAAATTAATTTCGCATATTTTTTTTCAAACTCAAGCAGATTTGTAACATTAACAAAGATTTTTAATTTTTTAAGGAGTAACAAACTTCATGTGTGTTGCAACGTTATTAAACACAACTTTAAAATTTTACAAAAATTCTTTTTAAAAGGTAAAACATTAGTAATGATAAAATGCATATTAAAAAACGCTCTTTTAAACTGCAAAAATTTTATTTTATATATTTATTAAAAAACTGTACAAATTAAAAGACATCATTAAAAAACCTACTAAAATTATCGCGGATACTCATGAAAAAAAAAAACAAATGAGGGTTAAAAGTAAACATTATGACGGTTTGGTGACAATAATTTTTCTTTCTTGAATAATTATTCTTCGCTTATTAAGTTTATTTGATTTCAAATGGCGGAATTAGTTTTAATATGTAGAGATAACTATAAATCAGTACGTAAAGCAGCGGATATTATATATATGTACAAAAGTTTTAATTTTTTTATCTTTTTTTTGTCGGACCAACGATTTGCGATATTTTTTTGTCGGACAATATATTTTTTTCTTTAAAAATACTTTTCTTTCGTGTTTATTTTTGTCCGACATGTGGTAAACGATTTTTTATACCCACTCAAAATTCCAATTTCTAGCTGTCGGACTGAAAAAATGCGGCTTGAAATTTGTCGGACAACCATAGGATATTATTTTATAAATCATTTACAATTAATTTTACCAAAAATTACCTATGTGGTGATCGGTTTTTAATACCCTGTCATTTGGGCATGTTTCGAGAGGTAGACATGAAAAAGTCGGACAAATTTTTGTCGGATAAGTTTAAATTCACATTTTTAACAAAATTTCCAGTCTCTTAAGCTAAAAAAAAAAGTTGTGGTCGTGACTTTTTAGAACCTTAGGAAATCGCCATAATATAGGGCTTTTTTGAGCGGAAAAGCGGAGGAATCGAGAAAAGTCGCAGAGGAAAAGTGTGGTAGACTCGTCGAAACGAAGTTACTCACGAATTATAAAGTATGTGGTAATCAACTTGCCAGGGGGGGCCTGTAGTGTGGACTATATGCCCAGCCTGTTCAGCCAAATTATCATATACATATTGTTTTTTAATTGCATATGAATTTAGGACTTCCAAAAGTTGCGTTTTTTTGTAACTGAATTTAAAATAAATATAATTTTCTAACAAATATTCCTGGATTTCAGTTTTTGAACTTGATGAAGCTGGTGCTTTGTGTAGAGGACGGATGTGGTAGCTTGCGTTATCCATGACAATAACACTGTTGTTTGGAATATTTTTAAAAGATAATTTTGAAACCAGTTTTTAAAAAGTTCTGCACTTGTATCCTTATGATAATCCAAGCTAGAATCCTTAATATTCTTTGCAGACAACAGCAAGCAGTTTGGGACAAATCCGTCTTCTGAACCAGCGAGTATGATGGTAATGCGTTTTCCTTTATTTAAAGGTGCTTTCGTCTGACAGTTTTGACTGGAATCAACCCATCCTTTGGATACTGTGTCGTGTGTATCGAACCATGTTTCATTAAGGTAAATTATGGATCTGTTTTCTTACCTATATCTTTTAATTTCTTGAAGGTAATTAAATCTCCAAGTGCGTAATCTGTGCGATTCCATTACTACTTGTCTTTTGTCTATTTTGCGGTATTTAAATCCCATTTTACAAACAACTCTATGGAGGGTGGCACGGCTAATATTTATATTGGTTTCGTCTTCGTCTAGCTTCTTTTTCAGTTTATCCAAGGTAGGAATAACTCCGCTTTCATAAAGACAATATATTTTCCTTCTTATTAGGTCCTGACCACTATTGTCTTTACGGTGAGATTGAAAATCAGTACGGTTTTTTCTTTTGTTCAATTCTTCACTAATAATAATATCCCTTATCGATGATATTAGAGTTTTTGTAAGTAGACAGGTCTCTTTTAAAGCTTCTTGTTTAATTAGACCTCTACTGATTAAAGTTTCAAACACATTTTTCACAACCTGTTTTGCATCTAATGACAAATGATTTCGACGCGACATAGTTATATTCTCGTAAAACAACTTTTTCGAAACGCACAGTAAAAACGGTTATTCAACACTGCCAGTAAAATATTAGCCATCATATTTATATGCCTAATGGTTAATATTCAAGAAATACCTGGCCCACCCCTGCCCTTATGAACAAATGGGTTTACCTAATAACAATAGGTAATAAAATCGTTAAAGGTTTATTGGGGTACGGTCCGTCAAAATGCCATAACGATATACTTTGAGACAGGCTATACAAGTAAGTATACCAGCTCCGATCCAACTAAAAATTAATTTAAAATGTTCTATTCATTAAATGAAACAAACTAATACACATGTGCCTCGAGGCAATGGGGGATAATCTGGTGGCACAAATATTTTATTTAATTTTTTTTGTCCAATAACTATACGTGGTTTCATTAAGCCATCAATTTTGATTATATAACTTTTTTTCTAAAATTAGTAATTTTGGAGTTATATTAAGAAAACCGATTTTTCACGATTTTTTTTTAAGGTAAAAAATGCTATTTGAACCCACTGAGCTGAGGCAGCAGTGCCGCTTTGAATTGACTATAGTTCATAGTAACATAAAAAACGTTTTATGCGTATTTCTTATTGGCTTGGTTTTTTGCGGTGGCCTCCCGGACTATAATATTTAACTTTTAAAAATAAACTTCTTTATTTGCTATAGTTTGGGTGCTATAACATCTTTTCGGCTTTACCTGTACAGGTTGGACTTTCGGTTGGTGTATAAATTGTTGGGTCAGTGATCCAAGGGTTATTAAAATAATCATTGTTTCTAAATGTAAATTACAAGTGAAGTCATAATAAAGAGAAAGTAAAGAAGTAAGTAAACAGATTAAAATAGCATAGTCTTGTTCAATAAACGATAAAGTTCGATTATTTTATTACTGATATGATATGAAAACTTGTTATCGCACATATTTTGTTTGAAGGGAGCTCATCATTATTCAGTTACACGAAAAAGAGTATTCATTATTGTGAACGCTTGTTTGTTTGTCATCGAATCCTGAATTTAATTTTTTTGTTGCCGCTAATTTACTGTGATTCATGGTGATGAATAATTAAAAATGAGTGTTAAATAATAAATATAATAATAAACCTTTAATATACATAATAGGTTGTGCCAGAACTCGTCCTTTACTTGGTGAAAATTCTTTGGTAAGTGTTTTAATATAGCAACCAAACCAGGCGTAAGTAGGGTTTCCATATTGTCTTTTTTAAATCCAGGACACATGAGTCCAAAAATCCAGACAAATCCGGACAGTTCAAAAATATATGTTAGGTATAAATTTATTCATAACAATAAAAGCTAAATTAAAATAAAAATACTTTAAAAAATTATTTAAGTAACCAGGCCCACAAAAAAGGTGTATGTGCCGGGTGTCACACTAAGATTTTCTGGCATCAAAATTGGGGGTAAAACAGCAAAAAATCGGAAAATATCAAATGTTACCGATTTATTTTAATTTAAAACGTCAATTTTTTCACAACTATAAAAGATACAAGAATTTTTTTATACAACAAACTATGTATTTTTACCAGACCTTTACTTTAGGTCAGCGTTTCTCAAACTTTTTCACACGGAACCCTCTTAATGCTGCACAAATAAATATTTTTGCATTTTAAATTATAGGAATCGATAGACTCATAATATCGTTATAATTAATTGTTTACAAAATATATTAGTAATACACTTAAAAATATTTTATTGAAGAACCTAAAAGGAATTTGAACATGAAATAATAAAAAGGATACTTTTATACATAGATAAGGCTATTAATGCAAGGAATGAAACTATTTTCACTCTTCACACATTTTTTTTATCTTGGGACAGTCCATAAAGGCTGTGGCCGTACTGTACCCCTTTTGGGGCTGCACGAATTGGGTTAAAAAAAGGGAAATTTCTCGTGACAGATAAATAGTCTGGACATCGGAAAAAGGCGAAAACTTTGGAGTTAGGGTTTTATAGTTGGACTGGGATAAAGCAAAAAATTTGGCATTTAGGTTTTCTTTTTTGGGGAAAAGCTGTACAAAGTGGCATTTATGTTGCCACTCTGAGCCATGAAACCTATAAGAGGAATTATACCTTAAAAGCCCGTCGGTGGGCAACGGAAGGAAGCTTTCTGTAAGTGTGGGATCATTAATAAGACGAACAGCTCTTTTTAAATGGAGTCAAGAATGCTAAGTGTTGTAGGAGGCGCCACTCCTCAGGCATGAAAAAACATAGATAATTTAGCGAAATATGAGTTTTGACGAAACATTTGATCAAATTCACGAAAAAAAAATACAAATAGAGGATTTGCTTCTGATAGTCCGATATTTAGTAGCAAATTTATTTTTTTACCAGTGTTCCCCTTAAGGCCAATAGCATCTGGTAAATTTAGTGTGGATCTCATGTCTCACTTTTAGATAAAAAATTTTAAAATCCAAAAGCTACCACTGGGGCTTATTGATGAAAGTTGCAAATCTCCGCGGGCCAGCTTATTGCATGCGATACTTATTTTTCGGTAATACGTAAGTCGAAAATCCAGTCGGGATTCTGGACTAAGAGAATAATTTTTTTCGCGGAACCCTTGCCGAAGTCGTACGAACCCCAGGGTTCCGCGGAACATACTTTGAGAAACGCTGCTTTAGGTTTTATAACCTTTTTGTCTAAATGCAATATTTGTCGAGTTATAATCAAAAAAACCGAATTTCGGAAAAAAATTTAAAAATATTTTTTTTATTTTTGGATTTTTTCTGAAAGTTTGAAGTAATTTGGAATTCAAATAAATAAAATAAGTAATTTATTATAAACAATACCAAAAATCACATTCATAATTTGTTTTTCCTATTTTGGACTGAAATTTTTTGTCAAAATTACATTTTCGTTTATATCTCCTTTATTATTTAACGTATCAAAAATGTTTATATAACTTTTTATATAGACAATTTACACAGCCCTATTTTTTGTTTTAAGAAATTTTTTGTATCTCTTATAGTTTATATAGTCGTAGTACAAACATTCTGTGGTAGCAGGTTTCTGCCGGTAAATATACCGTGTCGGTTTTTTGAGTTTTTCTCGATTTTTTGCTGTTTGACCTTCAATTTTGACTTCAGATTTGTATTCAGCGAAAAAAAATATACCAGAAAATCCGACACCCAGCACACACCACTTTTTTTTTGTGGACCTCTGTAATAAACAAGAAAAAAACACAAATGGATCAACAAGGTTGGGCTATTTTAATTGTATTTGGAAATTTCGGCGTTTTCCCGGACCTATATTTAAAATGCTGCCGGACGTCCCCGGACACCTTGATAACCCGGACATGTCCGGGCAAATCCGGACGTATGGAAACCCTAGGCGTAAGTGATTATAAAACTAATAATTAATTTTTGATTAGAATTATTAATTAATTGCTTTTAATTAAGTAGTTAATCGAAATCATCGATTATTCGAAAAATCCAATCCAATAATCGAAAAATTTATTTTTGAGAAAATCAACGTTAGATTAAGATGCAGTTAAATGCAGATATTGCATTTAACTGCACCTTTTAGATAACGCAGTAGTATCCCCACGGACGTTATACAAACAATTACTACCTCTAAATTACCTTCTATTAACATCTGGATAGTGCCATCCAAAGGGAGCCTACAGTCACTCAGTACAAACCCCGCCCGGAGTTGCTTAACTTCGCTAATCTGAAACAAAGCGGTATTCTAACCAGACGTAGGCAGTTAATGCACTATACTTTTTTAATAAAAGTACCCTAGTATTAAATTGTAATTTTTAAATTCAAATAGCTCGAGGCAGGGCCGTATCTGAGGGGGGGTTTTGAGGTTTAAACCCCTCCCGAAAATCTTATAACGTAAAATAAAATAAAAACGACTGGTACCTATATTTCTTTTTTAAAAACTTTCTGAACAGTATATATTTTTCTTAGTCACGGTCAAAAATACAAAAAAAAATATCTAAATCATTCTATTGGTCAAAAAAAGAAATTTCTAAACTGCAAAACCACTTTTTCTACATTAAAAATTAACGATAAATAATCCTACAATAGCCTGAAATCGTAAAAAATCCGTCAAGATCTGCGGGTAACGTTTTAGGTGCGTCTATACTCAAGATCAAGCTCTACTTCCTTGTTTTAAAAAAACCGGTCTTGCTTTGTAAATTAAATAAATTTAATAAATTGATCACTTAAAACTACAATGAAAATAAAAAAAAATTACGTACAAACTATATTATTAGTCAATATTAGGGATAACATTGAAAAGCATTCATATTTTACTTCCACATTTCTGATGAGATTTTCACAAAAACATTCAAAAAAACGAATTGAAAGTTTTAACGGCGGCTGTCTGGCTTTTTCATAAATCAGGCAACTTCCCCACCGAGAGAAATCATTAGTATGTTAACAGTGTCCACTTTATTTGCTTTTACTCTACCGTTATGCAGAATTCTACAGACTGTGGATTTTGATCTCTTTAGAGCTGTTAGGCATGTGATTACTGTTATTAGTAAGGTCAGGATTATCAGACTGAATATAGATCAAGAATTTAAAAATATTTTTAAAAATCCGAAGCTATTATAAAGTCTGTAGATGACGAAGAATGCATAAAAATATCTAGAATAGTTTCACGACAGCAGAATCGTTCTAATGTCTTGGTAGCTACTGCAGAAGAATATTTTCGAATCACAATTGCAATTCCTTTTTTTGATCACTTTATCGAAGAGCTATCTGCAAAATTTGCAAATCACGAAAAATCACTTTCATCGTTATATTGTTTAGTGCCAAATATGTGCGAAGCACACACAGTAAAAATAGATGACTTGTTATTATATGAGGATTTTTTGGACCTAATTACGTTATCTGCAGAATTACAGTTGTGGAAACAAAAATCGATTAAGTTGCCTTACAGCTTTGTCCCTTTATTTACTGGACTAATTTTTAAAATAAAAGGTTTGGAAAAAACAATAATTTACATTTTTATTATTTATTTGCTATTGAAAAATATTATATAATTACCTAATAAATTAATTATTTTTTAAGAGAATTATCACGAAAATTTCACACCCAGTACTTTCGACCAATTAAAAGTTTGCATTTTGTTTCGTTACCATAGCAACTAAAAAAATTTCCGGAAATTTTCATCCTCCTTGGGGTAAGGAGCATGAAATTACACTGGAAATTTTTTGACGTTTATAATTAAAATTACATTTTTCAGGTTATATCGAATTTATTCAAAAATAATATCTTAAGTTAATAGGTGAAAATCCTTTAACAATTTACCAAATATTTTTTATTATGTAGTTGATTATTATAATTTACTTGTTATATATAATTAACAATCATTTTTAAGCAAAGCGTCTAAATGTTCCTTAGCCACTTCTTTCTTTAATGGGGAATAAATAAGGACACATTCACTAAACTTTATAAATTGTCTATGTTTTAAAAAAATATATAATAGTACTTTGAAACAATCTTATTCTGTTGTGATCCACGAAGGCATTCATATTTCTTAGACATTAGAAGTAAATGATGTTTAATAATCCCGAACAAATTTGGTGAATAAATGTCTGGCCCCGATTCTTGTAATAAATACATTAAAAATTTTAAGTTCCGATGATACATTTTAATTTCACTGATTCTTTTACAAAACTTACATAAAACGTATTTCTCAAACCGATTCATTCTAAAATTATTGTAAACACAACGATTTTAGATAATTAATTTATGGTTAAATAACGTTAGTGTACTTGACATGAATTCGATGACATTTTTGACTACAACAAACTGACAGATAAGTACCGGAACACAAAGCCGTTTAACCGCGTCGGTTGTCGTCGTTAAACTAAATTTTTTTGTAAGAAAATATATTTCTAGCAACTTTAGTAAAATAAATTTATAGAAATTTGAAAGAGTGAACTACCATCGACTTATCTTTTGTAATTTTGGGTAACTAAAGTCCGTTGTTTATATTTTATTTAACCTAATGCATGCATGTGAATTTCGTTGATACTACATACTGCTCTCGCTACTGCTTCAACTTTTTGTAAAAAATGTATTTCTTCCAACTTTAGTAAAACGAATTTGTAAAAACTGAAAGACTGAATTATATCGACTTATTTTTTATTATTTCGTTTAACTAAAGTGAGATAATTATATTTTTATTTAACATAATAATATGCAAGTAAATTTTAATGATACTAGATACTGCTTCGAATAACTTGTAAGAAAATATATTTCTACCAACTTTAGTAAAATGAATTTATAGAAATTTGAAAGAGTGAACTACCATCGACTTATCTTTTATTATTTTGTGTAACTAAACTTTGTTACTTATATTTTATTTAACCTAATGCATGCATGTGAATTTCGTTGATACTACATACCTACTGCTTCAACTTTTTTGTAACAAAATGTATTTCTACCAACTTTAGTAAAACGAATTTGTAGAAAACCGAAAGACTGAGTTACTATCGACTTATGTTTTATTATTTCGTGTAACTAAAGTAAGATAATTATATTTTTATTTAACATAATAATATGCAAGTAAATTTCAATGATACTAGATACTGCGTCGAATAACTTGTAAGAAAACATATTTCTACCAACTTTAGTAAAATGAATTTATAGAAATTTGAAAGAGTGAAACCATAACTTATCTTTATTATTTTGTGCAACTAAAATCCGTTACTTATATTTTATTTAACTTAATAATGTAATATGCATGTGAATATCATTGAAAAAACATCATGAAAAAACACTATACTCAAATATACTTTTCGCTCTTTTGACACTACGCATATAAAATGACAATTATATTGTCTTTTTGAATTGACATACAAAGTTTAGGTACCTACTATTTACATTTCAAAACTGTCACAAAACATCCTTATTTTTTTAACACTTTGGTGTGAAATTTTCTTACCGAATACCATTCGTGTCTAAATTATTATCCGGAAATTTTTTCTCACTCACGAATATTTTAAGAAAATTTTCGTGACTTCGAAAAAATTTCCGGAAATAATTTAGACACTTGTGGTATTATAAGTGAAAATTTCACCTCTTCTATATAGACCAATAAAATTTCTTTATTTTGTTGCTTCCATGACGACAGTGATTTATCCTCGTAAATTTTTCGTTGTGACACAAACAATATAGGCTGCGCCAGCCTATATTGTTTGTGGTTGTGGGTATGCTACATGAATTTAATAGGTGGAAAATTTTCTGTCAACGTTTGACATTATAACATTTTTTGATTTTATTTTTATATTTTTTATATAAATATTTTAAAGTGAATTCTATAAAAATACTGAAACAGAAATAAAGATGTTTTGCAAATTTTAGCAATATGAATGAATTACTAAAGGCTAAAATAAACTTCATTTAAAAGAATAAGATGCTTCACATTTAGCTAAAAAAAACCGGAAATATATATTTAAGTAGATATTTTATTTAAAAGCAAGTTTGAACTATATAAAAACAAAATTTTAGATATTATATTTTGTATTTAAATGTTGTGCAAATTAAAGCAATTAAAATGAGTTACTTACACGAAAATTAAAACAAATTAAATTTCAGATATTATTAAATTTTAGCAATATAAATGAACTAGATGAAAAGCCTAGAGAGCGAGAGACAATATTAAGTAGCCTCTGTCTCCCTAAGACGCCTTCCGTACGGCTAACGGTAAAAAAACACTTTTTTGCTCCTATTTTTGTCCCGGGGGCGAAATTCAAAAAACGGGCTTCGTTAGGTTCTAGCCACTGCTAAAGACTACCACTGTGCCAAATTTCATGATTTTAGCTCAAGCCATAACTTCAGAATCACGTGGACAGACAAATAAATATATATACCTACCTACATATAAATATATCCACATTAGCAATATATATATATATATATATATATATATATATATATATATATATATATATATATATATATATATATATATATATATATATATATATATATATATATATATATATATATATATATATATATATATATATATATATATATATATATATATATATATATATATATATATAGATTACTAATCAGTTTGTCAGTCAGTTTGACAACTGTCATATAAGTTTTATTTTAAAAATAATAATCGACGAGGATGTGAAATTTTCTTACCGAATATCCCACGTTTTAAAATTAATTTCCGGTAATTTTTTTTTCGATTTCACTTATGTTTTTGTAGTGAAAATACTCCCTCGTCTTCGACTCGGGATAATTTTTACAACAACCTTAAAAAAAATTACCTGCAATAATTTTAACACTAGGGATATTACATAGAGAAAATACATCTGTTGCCATGGAACCCAAGCGATTGCAAATTTAAAACGATAGTTGCCAATCTTATTTTTTTACTTGCTAGCTAGGTAACTTGTGTACATTAGTAATTAATTATAAATCTCAAGTATTAGAAATATGTAAGTGTTAAGCAGGTCCATATTGGTTACTTTTGCGAAATTATGGTACTATTTAACCGAATCTGCGCCGATGATCTAAATGAAAATTAAATTAGATGACTAATTAATTATCATTTGGTATTATTTAATAAAAACTTAAAAAATATTTTTATAGCACCTAGTGTTTTAAAGTTCAAGGAAACACTCCAACGCAAAATTTAATAAAGATTTACCGAGTTTAAACCAGATATGAAGGGGCGACAAATTTTATTAAAAATCTTTTACCTCATGGATGAAAAGGTTCTTAAAGCTCATTGTTAAGGTTTATCACATGAATGGTTTCCTTAATATGTTTTTCACAAAACCTCCATTTTAGTAATTAAACTAGATTTTTTTCTTACATATTTTCAGAAAATATATATTTTTTTATAAATTTAATATTTTGGTGGGTTTACACAGACAAATAACAAAATAAAAATAAGATATAAAATAAGTATTACTTTATTTGTGGCTATTTATACGACAAAATAAAACTATGAAATAGGAGCATCCAATAAAAATTTACAGTAAGCACATGTGCAATTTGTAATTGTATAATTTTTATTTTGTTTTTATGTTATATTATTGGTCTGTATAAACCCATTTCTAAAGTACAGTGACGGCCATTAAATCTTGAGCAAAAAATTTTGACTCTTTTGCCAATTTTTGTAAATCGCTCTTTTTTACCTTGTTTTACTTTTAATTACTATAAATAAAGCAGAAGGTAAAAGAAAATATTTATATTTTATAAAAACTAACAAATTAATAAATTAATTAACAATTTAATAAATTTAAACAAACTTAAATATCCTTCCAAACAAATTTAATATTTTATTGCGGCCCCGTTTCTTTTCTAAGACAGAATTTAGCCTGCCAGGCATCGAATGGATCAAAGCCTGGGCGTAGTCCGGATTTCCTCGTAACTTATTCGCCCATTACTTTTGTCCCTTTGGGTATATTTTTCATCAAATTGTATTCCTTGAGGCCTGTTTACCTTAAGTATACCATTGTAGCCCGACTGAAACACTTTTTTATCGGTGAATATTATATTTTCCCAAAAAATCGGTTCCAAGTAAAATTAAAGAACAAATGGAATGCGTTCTTCTTTATTTGCATTTGTTAAAAACGATTTTAAGGCTGCCGGGTGGCACGCAATTCGGATATTTCACTATTCTTGGTGTGTTTAAAATAATTTAAAAAATAAAAAAAGCGGAAAATAATCAATTTTTTAAAATTATTTTAAGGGAAAATATTTTTTTGTATGTGGGTATGAAAAAAACGCCTAGCAGTATTTCCATCATTTGTAAAGACATACCCAGGCTTAGGTTTACTAATTATTAGACCACTTCTAGATTAAAATTCACTTTGGATTCTTTTTGTGTTGTTGGGCTTATAGTACTAAATATACAATGATAAATATAATGTTCTTGTCTGATCTAATCAAAATTAATTTGTATTAATTTTATAGCACACAATTAACTCCTGTGATTTCTGCACTTATTTGTGGGTTATGTAAAAAACGCCTAGCAGTATTTCCATCATTTGTAAAGACATACCCAGGCTTAGGTTTACTAATTATTAGACCACTTCTAGATTAAAATTCACTTTGGATTCTTTTTGTGTTGTTGGGCTTATAGTACTAAATATACAATGATAAATATAATGTTCTTGTCTGATCTAATCAAAATTAATTTGTATTAATTTTATAACAAACAATTTACTCCTGTGATTTCTGCACTTATTTGTGGGTTATGTAAAAAACGCCTAGCAGTATTTCCATCATTTGTAAAGACATACCCAGGCTTAGGTTTACTAATTATTAGACCACTTCTAGATTAAAATTCACTTTGGATTCTTTTTGTGTTGTTGGGCATATAGTACTAAATATACAATGATAAATATAATGTTCTTGTCTGATCTAATCAAAATTAATTTGTATTAATTTTATAACAAACAATTTACTCCTGTGATTTCTGCACTTATTTGTGGGTCATGTAAAAAACTAGCAGTATTTCCATCATTTGTAAAGACATACCCAGGCTTAGGTTTACAAATTAAACCCACTTCTAGATTAAAATTCACTTTGGATTCTTTTTGTGTTGTTGGGCATATAGTACTAAATATACAATGATAAATATAATGTTCTTGTCTGATCTAATCAAAATTAATTTGTATTAATTTTTAACAAACTTTTACTCCTGTGATTTCTGCACTTATTTGTGGGTTTTTAAAAAACTAGCAGATTTCCATCATTTGTAAAGACATACCCGGCTTAGGTTTACTAATTATTAGACCACTTCTAGATTAAATTCACTTTGGATTCTTTTTGTGTTGTTGGGCTTATAGTACTAAATATACAATGATAAATATAATGTTCTTGTCTGATCTAATCAAAATTAATTGACTGAGCTATTAAATTTTTATATCTGACATGTATATACAGTATTATGTATATATTATATAATTATGTTCTCAGTTTAACCATTTTATATAATTTTGTACCAATTAAAGGGCATTGTTTTTACTGTACGTGTTCCAATCACAATACACCTTATGTCCGGTAACGTGGGATATTGGTTACCAAGAAGTACCCATTAACAAAATATTTTCAATATCTATAAATTTTTATAGACTGTGAGCATCATTTTATTACATTCTAATAATACAGGGTGGCCGTCCATATTTTGACCCATTTTGATCGCGAATAACTTTTAACAAATAAAATATCAAGATGGGTTTTCGAAATATACTTATATTTTTTAAAGTTTATTCTGTATCTTTACCATTTTTATGTGACATTCCATTAGCTCAAAAAAAAATGGCCGATTTTCCGATATAGGACAACTTTGTTATTTTAAATGGAACATCCTGTTTGTTTCAATTTTTTTAAAATTTAATCTTTCCCCTTTAAAAAAAGAACCCAAAACTATGGTTATCTTAAAAATAACGCATTTATTGACCCCAAAGAATTGACTGTATTCAAAAATATTTTTTTAAAAAAGGTTTTTTGAAAAGTCGCCTGTGGAAACAAAGTTATCTCTTTCCCCTAACAGCAACAAGCCTCATGGTCAGCCATTGTTGGTCTTTTTTTACAAGTTATTTTAATTAGGAACGCAAAATGTTCTCGTTAAGCGAAAAAGGAAAAGTGTTATTATGTTTGCCGAAACCAAATCAGTAAAAAAAAACCCCGCGAAGATTTAGAAAATGTTTAATAAAGCTCCACCCACAAAAAATTAATTAAAATCTGGTACAGAAAAATTTTGGAGCAGGATCTTTGCCGTAAAAAAAAATTAGTAAACAATGAGAATTTGCTAAATAAAAGTAAAAAATTCTGGGATAACTCGGGGAAATCCAACATTGTCAACAAGAAAAACTCAAGTTCAGTCCATATTCCTAAAACTACAGTACAAGAAATCATGAAAAAAAAAATTAAATTAAAGCCATCAAAATTCAAATGTTACAAGAAATAAAAAAAAATGATTTTCCACAAAGGGGGGAATTTTGCCAGAGAATTAAAATTTAGTAAGGAACAATATACATTTTTTGGATAGACTAATAATGTCAGATAAAGCCACATTTCACCTCAATGGAAAAATAAATAAGCATAACTGCAGGTTTTGGGCAACAGAAAACCCCGACAATATAACGAACACGTTAGAGATTCGCCAAAAGTCACAGTCTGGGTGGTATGTCAAAGCAAAAAAATTTATGGGCCATTTTTTTTTTATGAACCAACTGTAACCTCTTGGGCTTACGTTGATATGCTGGAAATATTTTTTTTTCCCCAATTGAAGAAGAAAATCTATTGAATTTCGTCTATGTTAACAAGATGGGGCTACACCACATTATGCTAACATTACCAAGGATTCACTGACCAACGTTTTTGGGAAAAGGTGGATTGGAAGGGAGGCCCTATTTCCCGGCCACCCGTTCACCAGTTTTACTGTTCCAGATTTTTTTTTTGTGGGGATATGTGAAAAGAGGTGTTATAGTCCACTTCCCCCAAAAAAGTAGAGCAATTAAAAATTAATATCCGAAACATAATAAAAAATTTCCGAAGAATTTTAGTCAATAGTTTTAATAAGTTTTTTTTTGA
>JAHBCN010017943.1:0-17888 GCA_019359885.1 Listronotus oregonensis
GAATGAATTATTTTGCTTCGTTAAAAATTTTTTTGATAAATTTAAAATTCTCAAAAAAAAACAAAAACAAAACAAATATTTTATACGAGATAACTTTAAATAACTAGTAGTTAAAAAGCGTAAATTTCGCATAAAATTTAAGCAAAATTTTACAAAATTTAAATAAAAGGTCATACCAAGCGCTGGATGTTCTATACAACTAATTAATTTAATAAGCGTTGTTTTAGGCAGACATAATATTTAACGAATTTTGTTAACAAAGCTTAAAACGGCAGGGAAATAGGTGGTATTTTCGATTTAGTAGTGGGCAGCAATTATGCTAGCAAAGCCTCATCTACATTTTGTGCTAAAGATAACATATATTATTTAAATTTTATATTTTCACTAGTATAACTTGTTAGGTACTCGGCTTTAATTCCTAAATTAGAACATATTTTCTTAATTTTTTTTTATTGCCTTGTTTTTAAATAAACTTTTATCCATCTCGTTAGGTAGGTATAAAATTAAAACATTAATTTAAGAGTTGTGTTTAGGGTCCCAAAACAAGTTAAACATCGCTATAATTATCCTCATAAAGGCTAAGTACCCACCTACCCTGAGCGACGGGATTCTTGCTTTATAAACGTAGCACCTGCTCGTTTTATTATGGATGGTCTATAATATATTTTATTCGAAAGATTTGTAAATGATTCTAAAGTAACACTAATTTTTAACCGACTTTACCTTTAACCTTGACAAAAATAATAACAGAACAGTTGCATTTCCTGGAATAAAATTTTGTCAAAGCATAATTGTTTCCACAGAAAACAAAATCTTAAAATCCAGTTCCAAAGCAGACAACTAATTATTTTTAAGATATACGAAGCAGGTTAAAAATACGGTATTATTTCATAACATCTTATAAATTAAGTGCTTTCGTAATAAAAGAAAATTTATAAAGGTTAAAAATGCACTCCCTAGTCCTCCAAGCGGGTAAAATTATCCCACACAATTAAAAAATAAATCACCCATTTTAAAAACCTCTAAAATAGAATAGAAATATAAAAAACTATTTTTTCCTTAGTTTTGATAAGAAAAAAAACCAAACAAAGCATAAAGTCACCCTCTATTAAAAAGGTAATGAAAAGTCGTAGAAATAAAGAAACTTGTATTTTTTCGGCATAAAACACTCATAACAACTCATCCTAGGTTTTTTTAATAGATTTTGGTTAAAACTCACCCCTCTAAGGGGGTGAACCATCCCAAAACATAAGGAAAAATGTTTAAATATTGTGTTTATATTCATTGATATAAATAATTTTTTTTTGGGAATTTTTAATTCCAAAATAAGGGTGATTTTTAAAAATTTTCGAATAACAAAGATACTGACCATCTTGGTTTTTAATGACGAGTAATTTGATATTGTAAGATAACTTTATTTTTTTTCCTGGCCGCTATAACATGATCAAAAGGAGGCAAATTTTGGGGTTACTTTTTATTTTACAGGCATATTCTAAGATATGTTCACTAAAATGGGTTAAACGTTGTATTAACTGCAGGTACAAAGTATTTAAATAAAATTGTCAAAATGACCTTGTTCCACCTATTTTAGTTTAATAAAATTGCTAGCTAAATATATTTTTAATTACAACTAAAAGTAAACAGAAAAATCCATTTTTATTTTTTACAGAATAACCTTTAGTCCATTTTATGTGTCACTATTGACTTAAATATTTTCACTTATTAATAACGCCCAGGATACCCTGGAACTTATATAAGACCACCTATAGAACATTTTTTTTTCTTTATTTTGTTTTAAAAGTTACATTTGTAAGGTTATTACAAAAATTTTAACTTGAGAATATTATACTATAACAAGGACCATTAAATACAGAAACAGAAAGTTAAAAAGCACGGATTCTACCATAAAATAAAAGAATTTCTTGAGCTAGTGCAATTTAGAGAGTTTCTTGTATCTATGCTTCATTTAAAAACGTCTTTAATATCTATAAAGTTGGATTTTTATTAAAAAATATTACTGAAAAAGAACACCTATACTTAGAAAAAATTCGTAATAAATAGCTTAAGTAAGACCCTAATTACTTTGCAATTTGCAAACTATAACATTTTTATAATAATATACAGGCTGTCCCGAAGCTAGTGGGCAGTATTTTTAGGGTGTATTCTAGACCGCAAAATAGGACGAAATGTTCATATAAATATGCCTCGAAAAATGTGTCCTAGGGAGGCTAGAGCCCCCCGAAAGGGGCACCCCAAAACGGGATTTCCTGTAATATATCTGCAACCGTCTGAGGTGGACTTATAAAACTTTGTGAATTTGAAGATTTTATGATGTTACGTGTATTTTTTTTTAAATTTCAAAAATTTTTTCAGGGGCGTCACGTACAGGGTGGGTGCTGGGCAAATTATGCCCCATATTTTTTGTTTGGGTGTTTTTTTAATTATTAATATTAAATTATAAAACATGGTTAATAACGTCCATATGAAGTGTATTGATAGAATTAAATTATTATGCAGACAGGAAGCTCTCATGCCTCTTAAAACACGAAATAAGTTGAAAAACAAATAGTATGAAAATTTATTTATTTACAGGGCAGTAACGAAACAAAAATAATATTAATTATTATTAAAAATATTTTGGCAAAATAAAATTCAAACAAAAAATAGAAAAAACTACTCTTTGAGAAGGTGCTCAAATAGGCCTCCATTTTCTCTTACACAAAGTCTAGCTCTACGGCGAATGCTTTAAGTTGCCCAAAGAATCTGGAAACGATTTCTTCTTATTGCTTGAATAATTCGCTGCAGTAGGTTCTCACGCGTATCGACCTCGGTTGCATAAACTATGTTGCACATAAATAATAGTCGAGTGGATTTGGACTGGTCCATATCTGCCTATCCACCTTTCAGGATAATTCTCATCCAACCAGTTACGAACAGGCCACCCGAGATGAGCAAAAGCGCCGTCGTGTTGGAAATACATTTCCATTCTGGTCCTCAAGGGAACATCCTGCAATAATCCTGCCAACTGATTTTGAAGAAAGTCCAAATATCTCTTATTGTTTAAGTTATTGTGCATTTAAGTTGGACCGACCAATTCATTACCAATTATTCCCGCCCACACATTTACAGAGAACCTATATTGAAAATTAGTTCTTCGCACTGCTCTCGGATTTTCGTCGGCCCAAAAGTGGGTGTTATGTATATTAAACACTTTATCCCTAGAAAATGTGGCCTCATCAGACCACAAAGCTCTTGCTAAAAAATTTTCATGTTCCAAAATCCATCGACAGAACTCTATCCTGGGTGGGAAATCTCTGGGCATCAACTCTTGAACCCTCTGGTAATGATATGGATGAAGACCTGGCATTTGAGTCATTCTCCCAGCTAAAATAAATAAATATTCGATATAATTAGGGGTAACTATGGTACTTACAATACGCATTACAATTGATTTAGGTATATTGACGTCTCTAGCCAATGATCTGATTCCGACTTGAAGGTTATCTTCTATTTGCTGAAGTGCATTTTCCAAATCATAATTCCCACTAGACCATCCTTGCCCACGAAGGCGCTCAAACGAATCATTTTCTACCAAATTTCTATGAACTCTCTCAAATACTTTGCGCCCAGGAGTTCTCCGATGTGAAAAACGTCTTCGATATTCCTGTACCGCACCAAAGCAATTTCCATTACAATAGCCATACACAAAATGGATATTAGAGAGGCCTTGGTTTCAAAAATGTACCATTTTCTTATGTATTAATTCTGATATTACAACAATAACAGCAGCAGACAATATTTGACGAAAAAATGTCAAGCAAAAGAAATATTAATTTTAATCCATGGCCCACTATTGACAAATTTGACTTTTGTGATTAGTTCTATTAATTTACCTCTTATGAATGTGATTTTTTTAAAACGATTTTACTTGAAAACGGGTTAAGATAGAGAGATGGGCTAAGAATAACTTTTGTGTAAAAATGAACCAAGTGTCATAATTTAATACGAGTAATTAAAAAACCATCCAAACAAAAAATATAGGGCATAATTTACTCGGCACCCACCCTGTATGTGACGTCACTGACAAAATTTTTAAACATTGGAGAAAGAAACATACGTAACATCATAAAATCTTTAAACTTACCAAAAATCATACGTCTACCTCAAACGCTTGCAGACATTTACAGAAAAACGCTTTTTGAGGTGCCCCATTCGGGGAGCTTTAGCCTTTTTAGGCAGCATTTTTCGGGGCATGTTCATATTAAATTTTTGTCTTATTTTGCGGTCTAGAATACACCCTAGAAATATTTCCCACTAATTTGGGACACCCTGTATACCAAGTGTTAACGGAAGGTAAATTCATAGTATTTAAAATATGTTTTCAATAATTTTTTTCCAGCATATTTAATTTTAATTTAGTAAAAAATAATTACATTTTAAGGATATTCTGGAAGAAGAATAGTTTGAGTTTTTAAAGTAAACAAAAAACAACCAGTCTCTAATTAGCTTTAGAATATTGGTGTTAAATTTTTACCTACATTATTTTTAGATATTAGATTTTAACCGTTTTTTTAACCATTTTATTAAAATAAAAAAACAAATAAAAATTGTCTAAAATATTTTCTTTTACCCTTATAAACTAAGTTATGTTTGCTAAAATGGGTAAAAAGCTGTTTTTTTATTACTTATTTTTAAGTGTTATATTTGCAAAGACACTTGCTAATTAGTTACCTTTACCACAAACAGTTAAATAATAGTGTTTTGCTTTTTTAATATAAAAATCCTGTCTTTGTTTAGCATTATGTAACGATTGCTTAACCTAAATTTTACAGCAATATGCTTATTAATAATAATCAATGGTAAACAACATACAAGTATAGCAAGAACAAATGAGTAAATTTATTATTATTGTCTTAAATTTGTCAAAACGTCATAAACAAAAATATGTTTTTAATTTTTCACGGGATTGGGTAAACATTTAGAGAAAATTAAATATTTTACTTAATATTTAAGTCAAAAAAGGAGATATCGAAAAACAATATTATAAAAATAAAGTACCTGATGATAGATTATTTCATGGACAAATTTAACTGTCAAAAATTCAAGGCAAAAGGCTTAAAAATAAAATTTTAGAGAGGCGAAATTTCATAACTTTTTATTTTGTTTAATTTATTTAATTGAGAAAAGTAAAATTTCTAATTTACATATTGCATTTAGAATAATACCCAATTATTGGTTTTTAATAACCCATTTTAAAAATTATTGTTAAACCGTAAAATGAGGCTCTTTTAAAAAGCTTAAGCCAGAAGTTAAAGGACAAGATATAGGTAAAAAATAAAAACAATTTAGCCGAATGTTTTGGAGAAATCTAACTTAAGACAAACTCGAATTAGGAAAAAAAACAATTTATTTCCTGCCTAAATAAAAGTGGCGTTTCGCCTAATTAGGAAAATCACTTCGAATGGCAAAAGGATAAAGTTATTTTCCAAGATTTCTTAAATGGATTACCCTACTTCTTTTTGCCTTTTCTGTTAGAAAGACAAACACTCTAATTTAAAGAGTATTAGATAATAAGCACGTTTAGCCTCTTATAAAAGTATTCTCCTTGAGAATCTACTAAATACTTTAATAACAATTTTACTATAAACGTGGGGCTCTTATATTCAAAAATATTTAAACAATGTGGAAATAATAAATTCCCAAACGATTACTTAAAAAAAAAAAGTACTTGAAGGGCGATAATACCTTATTACCTACGCTTCTTCCCATACACAGGGTATTTAAAAAAAAAAGGCAATATTTAAGGGAATAATTTCTCATTTCATTTTATGAAAAATACTTCCTATAAACATAGGCCTGGAAATTTTTTAAAAGTTGGTAGCGTTGTTTGTTGTAATAAGGGGCCTTAACTAATTTAAAAGTACTTAACCCCTTGGAGCCAGGAGAGTGGCACCCTATTTATTGACAAAAAATGCAAGCCACTGACTTTAAATAACTTTTAATGTTTTTTTAAGAAAAAGCAAATAAAAATTTAAATTTTTGGCCTCTTAAATTTTTGTCGTATCTGGCTTTGACCATTTATCACAAAAATACATTTTTAAACAGTACAGGAATATTTGCGAACATTTCGACCAAAAATAATGGTTTTATTGTCTTAGATAAATGTGTTTATAAATCAGTGACGTGGATGTAGTTTGAATGCGACTCGTGATAAATCTGTCAATTATTTTGCATCTCTTGAATTTGTTCCTTTACCATCAATCGCTATACGAATAACTGACATGAACTTCATTTATGGAATTGCTAATGGCAATGTATTAGAAGCTAGGCCGTTGTATATTGAAAGATTTCTTGATTGTATTTTCAAAAGTATTTATTGATGTCTTCATGAAACAGGGACATAAAAACAAAATAAAGGATCAGGAAGGCCAAGGACAACAATAACGGTATATAGAGCTGGAAGAGGATGTGCTAAACATGATTGCAGAAAATCAAAACTTGAAAAATTCTGTCAATAGCTTCTACACCAAATGGTTTAAATTATTTTATTACTGATGCTGTTACTGTTTATCGGTGAAGCGAATTTTTAAAGAAATGCAATAAGGAATTTTTGTAATAACCATTTATGATATAATAAAAATTAACATGATATATTCAAAGATTATTTTTAACATCAGTTTTCCGGAGGAACCAACAGCACTTACCGGAGGGGTATATCGCAACCTTTTGGAATACACGCGTCCTGAATTTCTGGTGAACGTACCGCTGGCAATAAAAAATGCAATGCTAATTATGCACGATGACTTACCAGCGCATTTTAGTCAATATAATTGTAAGTTTTTAACACAAACACACGGAAATCAGTAAATTAGCTATGATGGATCTCACTTATGGCCTGCACGGTCCCCGGACCTAAACCCCTGGATTTTTTATCGTGGGTTCACCTAAAGACCTTGCTGAACGCTAGTCTATTGGAAAGTATAGAGATTCTAAGACACTGATTCCCTGCTGGGTTTAACACAATTAGAAACGACCCTGTTGTTTTTAAGTGAGTCAATGTGGAAAACACAGGCTTCTTGCATCCGAACTGGAGGGGGTAACTTTTAACCGACGTTTAATTTCGTAATTTTTTCGTAAAAAAAGTGATACTTATTGTTAAATATTTGTTTTTGTCCTCTAGTTATGTCTTGTAGTTTTTAGCAAATATTTCTCACATGTTTAAAAATGTGTTTGTGCAATAAAATGGTCTTTATTTTTTTATCTTGTAAACAAAGAAAGACACAACGAAAACTTAAGAGAAAAAAAAGATGCATATTAACTTGTCTTATCTTAAAGAAACATCGAAATTTTATTGTTATAATTGGCGTACAATCCTATGTCAATAAGTTTGGTTAAGGTGCCCACTCCTAACGCCAAATGACTTAATAATTTTATTATTGTTAGGGCCCCTAATTACCACAAACATCACTATTAAATTTTTAAAAAAATCGGTCAAAAGATATTTGAGTTGTTTTTCAGAAATCGTTACTTAAAAAAATAAATATCTTGTATTTTGAAATAAATACATTTCCGGCCCTATGTTTATACGATTTTTTTCATAAAATAACCAAAGAAGTCAACTTCTTAAATATTGCTGATTTTTCATAAACCTATATATGACTAAAAAAATGCTGTATTCAATCGAATATATGGGGCAGCTGAATCGATTGTAGGCTACATGTGTCAAATTTTTCAATAAATAGTCATTCAATATAAACTATTAGATAAAAATAATAAAATAGTTTTGTGCTTAAATGCAAAATACTGGCAGAAACAGTTACTGCAAATTTTATCATTTTCAACTGCTAGTGAAATTAAAAAAGGTCAAATGGATAAATGCATTAAAAAAAGTAGTAGCCATGACGTTCGTTTCAGGTTAGGCAACTTTCAAATTTGACGTAAAAAAGGAAAGTTATCGTTTCTTGCCGTGTATCGTTTCTTATCCTTTTCCTAAAGTTTTTTAATGATTTGCGAGTATTGAAAAAAAAGATTCTTTTTAATAAACTAAATAGTGTCTGTGTAGTCTTCTGTGATTGTGAATAGAAAAAATGGCTATAAAGCCTTAAAGTAAATAAGAAAAAGCCCTAACTCATAAGTTTGTCAGTGATTTTTAACTACGGACCATGGATTTGCTAGGTATAAAAATTTATCATATGAATAAAATAAAAATGAAAAGTATATATATATTTTTTTATACTCATTTAATATAACTATCATCAATGATAAATAATATTATATATTATTTATAAAAACGCTCTTAAAATGCTACTTTTTAAATATATATTTTTACTTTTTTATACGCATTTGTAATTTTATTTAACTTCATATTATTATTATACATAACCTTATATATTCATATATATATATATATATATATATACATATATACTCCATATATATATATATATTAACTTATATATATGTATATATATATATATATATATACATATATTTATATACATCATATATATATATATATATATATATATATATATATATATATATATATATATATATATATATATATATATATATATATATATATATATATATATATATATATATATATATATATATATATATATATATATATATATATATATATATATATATATATATATATATATTAATTTACGCAAAATAAATAAATATTATCTTACACCTCTCCCATGGATAGGAAGCATGATTTAATGCAGCCGTCAGATATCGTTGTCATCGCGCACGGTGCCAATCCCAAAAATTTGCCAATGCTAATAAAAAATTAACTTTAATTTTAAAACCACGGTAAACTTTAACTAATATTTAAAAAATTATGGCAGAAAAATGGTTTACCTCTTCGTTTTTTTCTTTATTTGCGTGTATTCTTTTAGACATGTTTAAATACCCATTTTTTATTTAAAAATATCTTTTACAGTAAAATAAACAAAGAACTTTTAAATGTGTGTTTTATTTTAGTTCATCGTGTTTTTAAAAATAATTAATATAAGACATAAGCTTGACACGCAAGATACAAAGCTTCAGGGGAAACGACCCATAAAAAATGTAAGACTTACAGATTACGCAGGGCAATAATTTTACTTCTTATTTACATTATCATGTGGAAGTCTTATTTTATTACATTTTATAGGATTTTGTAGTATTTCTGTAAGAAGCTTTAGGCGTCTTCTACGACGAGTAGAGTAGTAAACGTAACCAAAAATATCACTAAGTAACTTTAAAAAAACTTAAATTCTAATAAATTTTAAAAACTTAGTAATATGCAATATACAGAAGATAGAACAACAGAATATATAAAATATATAAAATTTGCAAAAAAGTCAGTGGCGTACATGTTTTACACAAATATTTTAGTTTAGGACTCCCTAAGACACCAGTGGATTTAATAATTTTAATTTAATTGGGCCTAAATTAGGCCCAAGAAATTTTAAGAAAATCAGCTACGTGATATTTAAAAATTACAATAAAACCTATTTATTATAAATAACTTTCTGTATCTTAGAAACTATGCATTTTCGGACCCAAATTTATAAAAAAAATAATATTTTTTAGTGAGGAATCACCGCCAAAAATTTGGCAGTGCATTTCTCTAAACTCTGTATAAGAGGCATTAGAAGTAACAAAACAGATTTTATAAATTACTGTAAGTTAAGAAATAATAATTTTAAAGTTACACAAAAAGGACCAAATCAGAACCATACACAACAGTAAGCGATGTTAACCAAAGATATTAAACTCATTTTTAAATTATGTTATAATTTAATTTAGGTACACGGTTATTTATTTTAAAGTAGACAGGGCTTTATTTTTAAACTTCCCTGTACTTTTTTAAAAAACGAATATAGTCATTTCATGTTTTTTTTTTTAGAATTCAATAATCTAATCAGAAAACATTTTAAACAAAAACAAAAGAGTTACAGCACAGGTGACGTATTTTTTAAATGGAATACCCCGTATATTTTTATATCAATAGATAGAGATTTTCACGAGGAATTCGATGATATAGGGGTTGCTGGGTTTATTTCCTGCGGTTCTGCTGCAATTGTCTAAAAACTGCAATGAAATAGTTTTATAATGAGGTTTTCATCAGAAGAACGGCTTCAAATTATTATTATTATAAATGTGGAGAAAACGCCAGGAAAACTAACCAGAACGAAAATATGTTGCAAATTTCCACCGAATTATATCAGTAAAAACGATTTTAAAACTTAAGGTCTTATTCGAAAAAACAAAATCGTTACATATTAAAAAAAGGACTACAATGAGAAAAAAAAAGCGGGATCGAGCTATTCTAAATTATTTTACTTTGTATCCCATGAAGTCAATTACTGACGCAGATAGAGACTTGAGGTATGGCCCTGCAAGAAGAAGAGTAACCTATGCGACGGTTCAGAATACACTAAAAAATTTTAAGATCTTCCATATCACGTTCTTTCAGGGCAGCATTTAACACGTGAACAAAAGGAACTTTGCTTTCAATTTGTTTCCCAAATTTTAATCCCTAAACAAAATAACGATCCTACCCTGTTTGAAACGATTGTTTGGACGGATAAAGCTACGTTCACTACATCGAGAATATTTAACCGACGCAATACGCACAGCTGGGCAAGACAAAATTCCAGGAAATTTCAAGAGATTAAATTCCAACGGAGGTCTTCTCTTCATGTCTGGTGTGGTGTGCCTAACAACAGAATTGTCGGGCCAATATTCTATGAGGGATCCTTAACTAGAGAAAGATATCTCAATCTTCTTGAAAACGATATTGAGAACATTTTAGAAGAATTGCCACTTGAAACGTATCGCAAGATAATTTGGCAACAAGACAGAGCGCCGCCCCATGTTGTTCGTCAAGTTGTGCAGTATCTCAATCGCCGATACAATCAGTGGATTGGACGTTATGGCACTATTAAATGGCTACCTAGTAGTCCAGATATTACAGTTTTGGACAATTTTCTATGGGATCACTTGAAGAATGTCTTTTACCAAAATGGGAACACAAACACGGAAAAAATGAGAGAAAAAATTGTAAATTACATTAGTCCTCTTAACAAAAAACCTCAAATAATATAGGCGAGCTTAGAATGGCTAAGGAGGGGATATAGATCATGTTTCGAAAATAACGGGGGTCATATAGAACATTTAAAATATAAGTAATATTATATTTTTTTGTTATAACAACCATATTTCACCTCGTGTTGTATTTTAATTTTTTCCGTTTATGGTAATTTTGCTGCTTGGTTTAGAAATAGATAAATTATATCATTTTTAGCATATATTATAATTTGAAGCCGTTCTTCTAATAAAAACCTCATTATAAAACTACTCCAAAAAGTAATAAACGTATTTTTAAAATTCTTGACTTTGACAAATAAGCACCTGTGACCTGTGGCAACCAAGTTTTATCAGGTGAAACTATCCTTATAATATCATGCAGTTTTTAGAAAATTGCAGCAGAACCGCAGGAAATAAACCCAGCAACCCCTATATTACCGAATTCCTCGTGAAAATATCTATCTACTGATATAAAAATATACGGGGTATTCAATTGAAAAAATACGTCACTCGTGCTGTAAGTCTTTTGTTTTTGTTTCAAATATTTTTCTGATTAGATTATTAAATTCTTCGGAAAAAAATACACGAAATGGCTATATTCGTTTTTTAAAAAAGTACAGGAAAATTCAAAAATAAAGCCCTGTTTACTTTAAAATAAATAACCCTGTACTTGTTTTATTACGTAATTTAATTTAGTATTGTCGTGTATTAAATTAAATTTAAACTTACCTTAAAGCAGACAAAAAGCGAAAACGGCATCGTAAGAATGACAAGTCCCCATGACAATACCGTCAATATCTTGCCGCAGGTCTTGTTTTCTTCCACGACTTGTTCCGCTAAAAGAAAAATAAATAAAATTATGTTTTATTAAATTCTTTTTGAATTAAATTACTACAATAAAATTACTTTCTTTTAACACTTAATCCATAGTTTATATTTTTTCTAAAGGTTTTAATTACACGTCGACATAATTTTTGTAACATCGATGAGAATGCCTATTTTGCGTTTCAATAAGGAAGTTATTAAAACACTTTTTTTCAAAAGTGGCCTAGCACGTCCCATTTTTAATTACCTGCTTCTCTTTTATATAATGCGATCTTTGAAATCATTTTTACCTGTCATAGCTAGGATCGAAAGGTACAACAAGACCGCAGAGGGGTTATTTTCACAGTATTGTACGAATCTTTAAGAGTTTTATTGTTTTCTGCAGTTTAGTTGGTTTCTATCTCGTGTACAGTACAGTCAAGTGTTAACTTGATTTTGATATAAAATGGCAAATTCGAGTCGTCGATGATGCAAAAACCAACCGATAAGTTTTGTTACATATGTGGACTTATTATTAAGTCCCAAGCTAGATCTATATCCGAGAAAGTCAAAAAAGCCCATTTTTTATATTTTAAGTGCCGAATCAGGGATCAAGATACAAGTTGTGCTCCTCATATTTGTTGTGTGAGTTGTCACGTAAATTTTTTAGTGCATTGAATGTATCGCAAGAAAAATTCGATGTCGTTTGCTGTTCCTATGGTGTGGAGCAAACCTACTGACTATGTGAGTGATTGCTAATATTGCATTACTAAAACAAAAGAGATTTTAAAAAATTTCCTTCTGCGCTAAGGCCAGTTCCTCATTGCCAGGAACTACCGGTACCTATAGCGCCTGGACATAGTGTTTTCCAGTAATTCTGATTCTTCATCAAAATCTGATTAACAACTTTCTGAGAGAACAGCAGTTGTGAACCAAGTTTTTTACCAATTACCAGTGAACCTCACTTAATAACTCAGAATAAATTAAATGACTTGGTATGTGACCTAGGATTGCCAAAACAAAAATCGGAACTTCTTGGTTCCGGACTTTTTCGCATTTAGGATAAAATTTAATTCTGAAAAATTTTTTTTTTTAAAAAAAAAAAAAACAAACTACCTATCACATTTCATACCTAAACAATTTAACCATTACCTTTTGATATTTTTTTAAACATTTAAAGTTATGTGTTGTTTTAATCATATTATTTTAATGAAAATAAAATAAATCAACAATTTACAGAACTGATACGAGACTTAATAAAAATCCATCTTAATCACTATGTTTGTTAAAAAAGTAAAACAAGTACTATTGGCTTTCACTAATTATAAAAATTCAATAGGAGATGTAGCAATTTTTTAACATGTGAATAAAATAAAACACCTAACAAAAAGATAGCTAGCAAGTTGGTTAAAAACTTCAAATAGTTACCTAGTTAAAAACTTTAAGCCTTTTAAACCTAACTTTGTTCGACGATTTTTACAAACACCAAAAGATTTCCGTTATTCAGAAGATAAAACTCCTGTCAGTAAATTAACTTAACACCCTAAGGCACATTTTTCATTTCTTTTCCCCGTTATGCTAATTGGGTGTCGGTTATTTCAGAAATTTTATATTTTGTCATCCTTAGCCTTAGGGTGTCTACTTCTTCTTACGTATTTAATAATTTGCAGCAAAGAAAAATGAAAACGTAGAAATATTTTTCAACAAAAGGGGGTTTTACCAAATTTTTAAAAAAGGGGTTTTTTTTAAAATCTTTATATTGCTTTTTTTTAAAAAAAAAATTTTTTTTAAAAAAAGTAGCATTAATATTTTAATAATTTTTATATTCTTTTTTCTCTGGATATGCTATCCTACACTATTTTATACATTAATTTAAATATTGAAACTTTGTCTTCAAGAAAAAAAAAAAAAAAAAATTTTATATATATATATATATATATATATATATATATATATATATATATAAAATTTAAAAAAAATTTATAAAAAATATATATATATATATATAAATTTATATTATTATAAATAAACAATTTTAAATAAAACTATTAAAAAAAGCAAAAAACAAATTAGACCTTGTAACTGTTATTTACTTTAAATAAAGCTTCTAAAGAATAAAAAATTTAAAATGGCTAATAAATATAAAAATGCTGGCAAATTTGTTTGCTTGTTTCTTTAAAAATTCAACATTTTGCATAAAAATTGTTTACTCTATTAGAAAAATATATTTTTTTTAAAATATAAATTATATAAAAACAATAAAAAAAATTCAAATTCAAAAAAAAGGCCAACATTTTTCCCCACCTAAAAAATATTTTAATATTTTAATAATAAATATTTTTAAATTTAAATTTAAAAAAAAAAAAAAAATTATTATTATTTTATTATAATATATGGAAGAATCTTTACTTAAACAATAGCTAGTTTAAGACTCATTTTTTCATACACAGGGTGTTTTCCAAGTAAGTTAAAAAAATTTAGGTGGGTGTTTTTTAACTGCAGGGTGTAAAATTTATTATTTTTGTTTGTTTTTTGTTTCTGTGATTGTGATCGAAATTTCTTGATAATCCAAAATTTTAAACTTTTACAGCGTATACTTAAGTTGGAACCATATGGAAAACTTTTTTATTATTAGGTTTACGAAAAAAGTTATTCACGATAAAAAGTTCTGCATGGTCCAAAACTTAAAATGCAAACATTAGATATCAATTTTTTCAAGCCCTATACGAGGTTTGACAAAAAATATGAA
Organism: Listronotus oregonensis; assembly: GCA_019359885.1. Classification (NCBI taxonomy): domain Eukaryota; kingdom Metazoa; phylum Arthropoda; class Insecta; order Coleoptera; family Curculionidae; genus Listronotus; species Listronotus oregonensis. Next base: position 14,642 of record JAHBCN010017943.1, read on the forward strand.
TTTTACTTAAGAGTAAAGTGCCTTTATTTTTTGCAATATAAAAGAATGTTATAAAGTAAAGTTATTTTGAATTAAAAGTTATATTTAAATAGGTAATTACAGCTATTTAGCATAAAAATTTAGGATTGGTAATTTATTAATTCCGTATTAATTGTTCTGGCTTAATACAATTTAACATAATCTAGGATGCACTGACATGAAATATTTGACATTGTGCGTCAGTCAGTTTATATTTGTAAAATTACAGTAAAAATGAAAAAAATATCAAATCGTGAGGAAAAATAAAAAATAGAAAAATTATTAGTTAATAATCACCAATCCTAAATTTTTATGCTAACTAGCTGTAATTGCATATTTAAATATTACTTTTAATTCAAAATAACTTTACTTAATAGCATTCTTCTGTACTGTAAAAAATAAAGGTACTTTACTCTTGAGTAAAATTCATATTTTTTAACAAATCTCGTATACGGCTTAAAAAAATTGATATGTAATAGTTGCATTTTAATTTTTGGAACATGCAGAAGCTTTTATAAAGGATAACTTTTTTTATAAACCTAATAATAAAAAAGTTTTTCATATGGTTCCAACTTAAGTAGACACACTGTATAATGTTTTGGTTTAAATGAACATGTAAACATTTTACCAGGGGCGTGTGCGTAGGCACTAGTAAATACTATTTTTTTAAATACAAGCACGCCACTGATATTATTTATCTTGTGAATTTTTTAGAATCCCTATTTAATAACTGACATAAAGAGAGAGAAAGTAGACGCTTGCACCAAGGCAAATTTCGGCCATACATGCGTACATTCTATTAATATGTATTTTATATACATTAATAAAATATATTTTTGTTCTTAATCTAAGCTACAACTAAAAAAACGCTAAGAAACATCTTTTTTCAGGTATGGAATATAAGCAAATAAGGGTCTATTTACACTAAAACATGCTCTCTAATTAACATTGTAAATACTTAAGTTTGAAAAAATAAAGACATTTTGTTTACTCCACAATTACAAAAAACTAAAAAAGTAATAAAATTTCCTGTATTTGAAATAGAAGACGTTTTTTAACATATATTAGTATTATTTAAAAAAAAAAATAAGAATCACCCCTCTGAACATCTTAGATCACTTAGGAAACTCCCTGTTTAAAAATGTGTTAAAAATAATTTTTCCATTTTTAATTTAACAATACGGGATAAAATTTTTACCTGCTAATTTTGAAAAACCATGTCTTCTTTTTATAAAATTAGTTACGGATATTTATACCAAACAAACATTTTTCTATAATACCTGGTAGATTAGAAACCATATTTAGTTGCAAAAAAAAACAGGACTGCATCTTATTAGCAATTTTACAATAGTTTGTTTACTCCCATCTCTGTCATCCCTTTAATGTAGTTGTTCAAAGAATTTTATGTTTATATATTTTTTTGTTTCTACAGATTTTAGTGTCTTTACTCTATTTCTATTTTTTTGTGCAGGTCTCAGCATTATAGCACTCTTCCACAAGCAATTCAGTTTTTTTTTATAAATTTTCATTTACCTTATCCATATTAAAGCCGTAAATACATTTTAAATTCTTTAAATATTTACGCCCTGCGCGCCCATATAAATTCTAATAAGGACGACGGCGGCCTCATTTATCTTTTTCACGGTGTCATCTTATTTATGAAGTATACCATAATTTAAGAGTTTTAAAATATGTACGGTTTGAGCTTTTTAAATTTGACTGCGATAAACTTTGAATAAAAAAGGATCCCAATTATTTTTATTTAGAAGTACAAAAAAAGTAAATTATTATTTAATGTTGACTGTTATACAGGTAATGTCAAAAATATATTAGTATTTTACATAATTTAAAATAAACAGCACTGTTCGCAAACTTCGTTATTGGATTAATTTTAGCGTAACCTACAACCTTTTTATCATTCAAAAATCTGAAAATTAGGGCGTTTTTTGTGGTATGCGTCAAAAATATCAAATTAACGATGTCCAGAAAATTTACAAATAATATTTTTTTTTACTTGAAATATAAGATTCTTTTCTTATTTCTATTGCCGAAAATTAGAATTTATTTGGGTAATCAAATTTTAATATTCAAATAAAGAAACGATTTAAGTAGGACCAAGTTTTAGATGCAAGTAAAACCTGTAAAACAAGGAAATCATTGGACAGCTCACTCCAATTTAATCTTTAGTAATTGGTACAAATTTTATCGCAAAATTCGTATTTGCAATATTGATAAATTATAACAATCCCGCTAAATAATTATTTTATAACTTTAAGTAGTATATACTACTGTCTAAAATTAATAAGTAATTAGGAATACGTGCTCAAGTGCAGTGAAAAGTTTGTAATATTCCCTTTTTTTAACGTAACCAAAGATGTAAAACAATTTTTTGAAATTAATATTTATTTTAAGTTGTAGTTAAGTTTAAGTTCAATAAGCCAGATTGTACATAAATCAACCATCTGCATTCATGTTTTTACTTATACACAAGGATTTTAGTCAAATTATTTAGACCTATAAAATATCTTAAGTAGTAATGTTTTTTGTATAAACCTATTTTTACTCTGTAAACACACAGGTTGCGGAAAAGTATTACTTTCCGCACTTGTTAGGTAAATAACTATTATTTACACTAATAAAATACATTTTTGTTTGTAATTTAAGCTACAACCAAAAAAAGGCTGCGAAACATCTTCTTTTAGGTATGGAGTGTAAGCAAATGAGGGTCTATTTACACTAAAACATGATCTCTAATAAACATTGTACATACCTAAAGGTATGTTTCCTTCCACGCGGCCTCCGCATGCGACTAACGCACTACGTTAGCCGCAAAGCACTCCTACTCATGTTTTTAAATGTGCCTGGTTTGTTCCAAGGCCGTCTATGCGTCCCTGTCAACGACGGATTGATGCGACTGGACTGCTGAAGAAGCAGGTAGTGTAGTCGTGTCTGCGACTGATATTTTGTTTGAGTTGTTTTATGTGGAATGCGGTGTTTTTTAATTTTGTTAAAAATTGAAACTTTATTTTTAAACGAGGTCCTGGATTTTTTATTACTATTTTAAGGCTTTTAAAACCCAAATCCAATGATGTTTCGCACTTATTCAAAAAAATCAGTTTAATGTTTTCCAAGATCCTGCCTGACTCTTCTTTAAAATATGGTTTTAGAAAATTGCCATGAATATAAATTTTTGAATAAGTGCAATACATTATTGGTTTTGGGAACTTTA